>DWIB01000369.1:0-10261 GCA_018248155.1 Cressida cressida
ACCACATTGTCTAATAAGCAAGTACAACAATGGCCAAAAATAAGATGGTATTGTGTTTGTTACAGTACAGAAAGGGTGCTGAAAAAGATTGTGAACCTCTAAAGAAGGTTAGGTATAGTGCTAGTAGATTCTCATTGCGGGAGAAGTAAGTTTCAATGGAGTTACACATAACCGGAGAGAAATTTTACAGAAGCAGATCTAGTTTAAAAGAATTTTCCATATAAGTTTACAGATATAAATTATGACGGAGAACCTCTCCCTTTATCATATTACTATTCATTTATCTTTTTTAGCATGAAAATGAGCTTTGATCTCAAATAACATTAGTGTCTCCTTAAAATTTTGAAGGAATAATAATGAAACATTAATTCACATTCATCATCAATTTAATCACAGTAATTCATAGTTCAATTACTTTGATTAATTACTTAAAAGAACCTTCATATACAATTATTTGTTGTTAAATTACGCCAAAAAAAAACATATATACAAACAAAAAAAATTAAATTTTACAGATCTTGGACCGATTTAATGATAATATAAAACGATTTATACATTTTTTATTGTAACCTCAAAGTATTAAACAATGCAATGATCTTTTGTGAGACAAAAAAAGCACCGAATCTGCGAAAAGTTCGATATCCAAGCAACCCATACTTAAGTAACTTAGCGGCAACAACAAGCAGTCCTAACTTAACAATTAACATTAATTAAACAAATTTTTAAGAAATTAACATAAGTTCTTTGTAAAAATTTCAGTATTTTTCTAATTCTAATAATCATCATATGTTGATGCCCGACCGATTCTATACATGCTAACCCAGCAGAGGCAATCAATAAGCTGATGGTGTTGATATATATTATATATAATTAATCATATACATATATTCATACTTTATTTCAGATAAAAAAATGTCGTTTTTCATACTTTTTTGTTTGTTACTTGGTTTGTTTTCATTTGATTCGTATTGCTTTTTTATATTAGTATGTTAAAGTAAAATATATTACACACATATTTGACATTGATGTATATCAACACTTAAGGTATAATTGAAGTCCGAGGCCTCCATAAGTACAGTAGTTTTTGCCGTAACATGTCGTTGAACTCGATTCCGTTTCGGTGATTTTAAGGTCTACTTATATGTTATCACGTATGGATGCATATGTTTGTACTATGGGTACTTGTGTCATCGCCAAGCCACGTGGTTTAAATCCCAAGTTAGGGATAGATATAATGGGCACCCTAATATCGTATGACTTGAGACTTAACTGTTATTCGCTTTCGGATCATACGAAATTCATAACAAGCAATATTCGTATTTATTGCATAAGTATTAAGACATAAATTACTATTTGGTGGTGGTTACCAGCGACGTGCCACTAAACTCAGTTCACAGTTACCGCATAAAAAATTCATTATACAGAATGGTATTATGATATAAGCGATAACTTCGGATCAAAGAGCATCTACATGCAAAATATAATACTTGTCTTTGAGCATACCATTATACTAACACCAGGAAATTAACATGATGGTAATATAGGCCCATTACATTTTTTTCTAATACGTTAAAACAACGAGAAGACCGAGATCTCATCAATAACAATAGTTAATATGATTTATACAACATTTATTGAGCTCATAGTTTTCATATATAAGAGGTTAAGTTTCTTTACCTCGATAATTTCACTAGCTACAACAACCTTCGAACAGAAATACGGTGACTAACTAGACCATGCTTTGTAGAGTGTAGTGATCGATATCCAAGCAATGGGAACCCATCATTGGGGAACATGAGTATTATTCTATACTAGAAATATTTGCTTTACGATTCTCTCAGAAAAAAAATTGTATTCAAAATAAACCGGTTTCAAGGATTTATAATACTTACTTATCCTAATATCGATGAGAGGAAAAAATACGATATAAACATTTACACAATTTGTAATATTGATAATACCAAAGTAAATAAATTTGGGTATCCAGCATTTTTTAAGACGTAACATAAAAAACAACTGTCCTTTTTAATTTATTATATATTGGGGATGGAATCTGAGGGAAAGGCAAAGAGTAAGTTACATAATGCTGCAGAGCAGATGCGGAGCCCGTTTCATTCAGAAGCCCCAGCAACCTTCAAAACAGGGTTGCCAACCGGGGTAATGGATTCATTTAATTAATTAAGCTCTCACAAAATATTACCAAAATGTAAGACATTCAAAGACTAAAATATTGTAATCTCATCGTGTTAATGTTTTAACTGTATCAAGCAGCAAGTAATCTTTTAATATAGGCAACCTTACCCTCGGCAAGCTACCACCCCTACCAAGATTCCTCCACCCACCACCCTCCCGTTCACGGAGAGCTGACCTACATCTCCTTCAAGAGACTATTTACTTTTCCAATAAAACTGCTGAACATTTGTTTGTTAAGTTTCGTTTATCCATTAAATCTCTTCACATCACTTAAATGAAATATACTTTAATACAGCAAAAAAAGTTCAGACAATTTTTCAAGAGCTATTCTCTATCTATTATTATTATCTACTATCTAGCTATTCATATTTTTTTTCTTAATCAATTCAGGGTTAGAAATATATACCTTTAGAAAAACATTATTATTGAAATTTATTCAATTAACTTATTTTTAGAATACTAAGAATATTCCAAAGTTTTTTTTTGCATACATCTTAATGATGAGATCCACGTAATTAATGATTGATGAGGTATCATTACATCTAATGTTTTATAGGCAGATTATAAGCAGCTTATAATTGTTATAATGCAAATGTACAAGGTCAATTATTAATAGCTTTTTTTCTCATCACTTAACATTTAATTATTTTCTGCTCAAACCCAATAGTTAATCGTTGTTACTTAAAGATTAGAGCATAAATGCCAATTGTCCTTTAAACATATTTTGTTTGCAAAATCAGGAAAGACAGCAGGATATGCCAGACCAACCATAACATAATGCCTTCTTCCAGTCAGTCTTCTTTCAAAGAATTTAAAGTTATTAATAATAAATAAACAGAAATTATTAATTTTCATATCATTTCCTACTAGAATAGATTTTGTTAACTTAAATAATTAAATTATTTCAGTTGCAGAATGTGAGAGCTATTGAATAATTCACACATTGCCACTACCAGCGAGCAAAAATTATCAATTTGAAAATATATTAACTAATATATATATGCAAATACACAAATAGTTATACATATAGATGCATATATTTCAAAATCTTCAAAATAAATGTATATATAAATATATATTTATAAATCATTAATATAACATATTAACAGTTGCCTTCTTTCCTACAAAGTTTAAATTAAGTTTCATGAAATGTGAAATCAACAGGAATAAATACTAAAGAAGGTATATAAGAAATTGTTGTATTTTATAGAAATCAAGGATATTTAAGAATTTTCATATAAGAAACTTACTGAGATTATATTTGAATTAAACTAGCATTTGACACACAGCTTTTGAAAATACAGAAACTTAGCAAAAAACTTTAAAAAACTTATATGAATTAAGTATATTTTTCATGTTCATGTTAAAAAATTGTGATATCATGAACTAAAAGGTAATAATATTATTTACCAATAAACTAAAATATGTACATTGTACATTTAATATCTACAATTTGAAAGTGCCTGTGTCCACATGAATTGGATAAGCAGATAAAATCTACATTATAATGTTCTTTTCATGTAACATTAGATCATAATATATGTAATACTTTACAATAATGCTGTAACTATTTACAGTAAAAACTGGTTAATTAGGAAAATTGATGACTGACTGTAATAAGACTTTGCTGAAGTAATGTAATTGAATAATTATTTTGATATTTTAGTAGTTTTAAGGTTAATGAATGTGACATGGGCTGAATATTTTTGTTCCTATTTCTTCAAATTTTGTGCTTTAACTTATTAAAACAAAACTAAGTGCAATCAAGGGTCTTACCTGGGTCGATTTTGCATGTAGTACTGGCCCCCGAAAATAAAAGCCATGTATATCCCGACGTAGTAGAAAGCCACTGTCCAATTTTCTGTCATCCATTTCCTATAATTTTGGTGAATAAACTCGTTTTCAAATTCGAAAATATATGAATAATTTGGCGTGACATCTAGGTTGTAGTTTATGGAAGCCTCCATATTTCAGTCGGAATAGTTCTATGAATCCACACTGGTTAAACACAGTACACCGTGGGTGCTCCGGACGTCACACGATATCACCGGTAAAGGAATAACCTAAAAATCTTTGAGTTGGTTACTAATATATCGTTTTATCACAGTCGACTAAAATGCCAGTATTTGTGGATGCGGCGTGGAGCTTTGTTGGCGGTAAATTTAGTAATGAGCACGGAATGTCTTAAGTTGAATATATATTCGCAATGACGAGTTGAGGCGTCGCCGCGCCCGAACTTTTCAACTCGTCACAGCGCCGACGAAACGACGAATGAACTGAACGCGACGTTCTTTTACTTCCTACGCGGCCTCGTCGATCACACCACTCATAACACTGCTGTTATACTCTGTGCCCGCTCCATATTACAATCGCATCTGAGTACAGACACACACTTCTTCCCTAATACAGAAACGCTCTTTTCTAAAAACTGTCAGACTTCAATTCGCTACCGCAGATAACATATAAATTCTGTGTGATACCATTTTCCGCAACTGTATAATCTGTACAAAAATTTATAAACTAGGGGTTATTTAATAATTAAACAAACATACAATGCGATTATTTGATGGCAATATTTTAATTACATAGATAAAATTCAAACTTTTTAAATAAGATTTAATCCTTTCGTTTAAAAAAAAGTGTGAGGAATTTAATTCATAATGAACCTAACAAAATGTCTAGGGATCATGAATATTTTACCTTTATTATTATTACATAATCATCGAGTGAATAGTGCACTGAAAATCGACCTAATTAGGATTTGTTCATTATTTTTAATTAAAAAACATACTATACGTAATTTAGAACAATTTTAAATTTAGGTATAAATTTACCAACACGTCTAAATAATACTGGTAACAGCTTTGCAAACATTTGAAAATAAAGTCAATAACCTGATGTATCATACAATATGTATAAATACATTTACGTGATTTAAGTTGGCAAATAATTAGTCATAATAATTTGGTATGCTACACTATATTTAATATCGTATAGATCGGGAGGTTGGTCTCTTTTGATAGAAACCGTCTAGTAGATGTCTTGGCAGCTCTTATTCATGTCGTTACATAGTTATGTACAAACATTACTGTTTCAGTTTGAACGGCTTTGTAGCTAGTTCATTTAAGCGTTTCAAGTCCATATTAACTGATATAACTCATCTCGCTGCTGTTAGGCAATGGGTCTAGTAAATGATAGTTTCTTAGCGGCGAATTTATACTCTGTACCTGTGTCTGGATTTTATGTATTTTCTGACAAAATTACTAAAGTCTAAAACGATATCGTGTCCGTTCTCGGATAAACTCCACCTGTGTCGGAAACGGGGCGACGAGACTTACGAGATGATTAGCAGAGGTGTTAGCTGTGTTAAAATTGTTACGATTAATACAAGAATTAAAAGAAAAAGTTTTTAATGAAGATAACAGTAATGTACTACTAACTGTGTTTATATATTGAATAAATATAACGCCAATGGTACATTTATTAATAATCATATGATTTCACATATATTAAATCTTTATCTACTGACATCTGGATATATTAAAAAACAACTTATAGAAATTTGTAAAAATATTATTAGCGAAACGCTCCATGGTTTTGAAACGACGTGAAAGTTCTGCTATGAGCGGTAGTTTCGGGACAGCCTTGTGCTCTGCGTCACCGGCGGCCGTGCTGTTGTAAAAGGAATACATGTAAAAGGCAGGCTTGTTTCCGATGTTAATAACTTTGTGGAAGATTCCAGATGGAAGCTTCATCCGGTTACCAATACGTAGCTGATAGGACTTGGAGATTACTTCCGTCTCGGCTTCAGGTTCGTAAACAACTACTCCTTCTAAGACTGTAAGCGTTACGTTTTTCAATTCTGTTGGAATGTATTTCTCGTATTCATATCCTAGAAAAGTTTTTATTATTAACTGCGCTGATCAATATGTGACTTGACAATTAATTACAACACAAATTTCTAGAATTTAAAAAAGTAATCAGATCTAACCTGGAAAATCCGCGATAAATACAACTTCGCTGCGGTCATTCCACGAATGAACAGCTTCCCGAATGTTGAGCAAACGCTCTCTCCATTCCAACCCTTCATCGATGAGTGGCATCAGATATGAAACAGGCGAGAACGGTGACCAAGACGCTTTCAGTATATCAACCTTTGGGTCAAACATTCTTTGCGTGAATCTACCATTAAGTGAGGTCCACACGTCTATATATATTGATATATTCTCCGAGAGATATTTTTGAGAGTCTTCGCATTTGCATTCTCTTGTATCCTTCGACATGTTATCCTTCAAGCAGCGGGCGTACTGGTACACCATGTCTCCGTGCCTGGTCCACCGGTCATTATTAGAGAAATGATAGGGATCGACGTAGAATTGAGTATTATTTACGTTGTCAACTACTTTAACTACAACCGAGTGCAAGTCCCACGTGTGCACCATCATGTCCCAAGAGTAACCGTACAGGCCATTTGTCCAATTGTTGTAACCCTTAAAACCAACCGATACGATAAGGACATAATTTTAACATAAAATTATTTATCAAGTTAAGCAGAAATAGAGTGAAATAAAATTTGTCTTATTACTTATCGTACAATCGTAATACTTGTATATATGATGTCTGTATTATTGTACGTAAATTATAAAATTTTCGTCATCACAAAAACTTTAGACGTAAGATAACAAAGAAAAAAATGGAAAATTTTTAAGTAAGAAACATGAAATATTAAAGTACGATTAGTGGCATTTGGGAAAAAAATAATGAGTTTTTCGAACATATTCGCCATTGTGTGAATGGTATAAAAAATCATCATAAGTTTGGGAATAATCTCAGATAAAGAACTATAGCAAAGTAATTGTTACTTTTTTTTTACTTTTTATATCAGCCATATGGAGTAAATACGTTGGAGATTACACATCTAAAATTGGATCTGTGGGAACTCATCCATATTTCATTTATTAGGTACCTGTACCGAATAAATTGAATATTAGTGACATATATAAATAGATGGGTAATATGAGCATTTAAAACTTAACACTCAGTAGAAGCATGGTCCCTAGGAGCAGTAGAAAGATTTGATAGAAGGCTTAGTCGATGGCAGTGCTAATAGTTTATGCTTCTTTGAATAAAATCTCTTTATCACTAAACATGTGCATTTGGAGTACCACGCGAAGCAATTAATTATTTTTATTCAAGATGGTAAACGTTTGAAATGCAAAGGTTCAAAGTATAACTCGAAGCGAAGAATTTATTTGTATAGCCAATATTAGTACAGTATAATATTACGATACTAGATAATGTTACCTTCGTTATAAAATGTGAAAATGGCAGGAACGCTTGTATCATCACATAAAAAGCTATCAAAATACACGTAAAGATCTTGTAATGCTCATCGATTTCTTCATTGTTTGCAAAATCTGATTTAGAGGTTTCCATTTCTGTCTCGTTATCACCATTACTCTCTGCTGTCGTATCACTGTTGTGGTTCTCAATTTGGTTATCTATTTCACCAGCTGAACTTCCATTTGATTCCTCCGCCACATCCTTCTCATCTTTCTTATCATCTTTAGCGTTTACATCGATATTTTGGTTTAGCAACTTTTTGTTCTTTATCAAATAATTCCATTTGAGTACACTGATCCTGAGTCCACAACAGATGTTTTTGAAATATACTATAACCAGTTTTGGCCAGTGGAATGGATAAAAAAGAGGCATTGTAGCCAGGCATACCCATGGGAACATACCTGAATATAAAGATTATGGTTATAATGAATTTAATTAAGTAATTGGACTTAAAAAATTAAGATTTGTTATAAGTGTAATGAACAGGAGCATATGCAATATTTTTGTCTTAATTAAAGGAAAATGTACGATATCGTAGATTTAATTTTTTTTCTAAATCTGCTTTTATAATGATAAAACTAGGAGAGTGATAAACACTACGATGAAGTGTGGCTATATGTGAATTCACAATAAATTTCAAATCCTTAAGTAAACAAAAAACTGGGGAAATACTAACCAATTCTGAAAAGCCTTATGTTCATTAGATGAAAGAGAGCGCAGAATATCATTGCGATGTGACGGGAACGCGACCACATCATCCAGAAGGCCACAGTCAGGTCAAACACGAACACAAACCAGTGGACTATCAGGTAATCAGTTTGAGGAACCGTGAGGAATAACCTAAAAAAACATTAAACATAAGAAAAAATTCAAAGAAAATGGTCCAAATGCAGGTTGACGAGTACCGGATGTCCTTGAGAGTTATAGATCTTTAAACAAGATGCTAACTTCTACGCAATATAAATATTTGTAATATAAACAATAATTATTAATAACATTTAGTATAATAATTCATTGTCTAAGATTTGAACAATGAGTTATAGAGTTACCTATGCGAAAATTCCGTCGCGGTTCAGAGGAAAAAGTTTGTTAACTAAACAAAAAATCATTTTATTATTGTATATGCAATTACATTGTATTCGCAGCATTATCTTATTTATTTAAAATTAAAACAATAATTGTTACTGTACGATGATGTTATCATAATTTTATATTTACTTGATTGGAGTAAACACCCAGTGCTCGCTGAGGTTCAACACCGAGTAGCCCGAGAGCCACTCAGCAGTTCCCTTTTTAACTCCGGCCATAAAATAGAGGATGAAAAACTGATATTTTAAAATGAAATAATTCCAGTACGGAACAGTTTGCGATGATACTGAAGGATCCAAGATGGCGTCGATGGACCTGATAACGTAGATACATTAATAAGTAAGAAATATTTTTGTTTATATAGTATTGATAATTATTAGGGTTTGAAATAGTGCGATCCCAATTTCAGCAACTCACCAATAACAGTTTGCTCGCGTGAAGGTTAGCAGCAGTGCGACGAGTCCAAATAAATAGCTGTGATTGTTCCAGTAGCTCTTATCTACTAGCAGCAGGTACCAATAGCTGACAGTAAAAGTGACGGAGCACAGGTGGAACCTAAAACCTAAAGCGATTCCCAGAGCACCTGTAAACGATATTTACGATGAGACTTGGATTTAATCTCTGTAAATGGCACAAGGTTATAATAACCATTTACCTATCCATAGACCGCAGTACATGACTGCCATTTGAGGCATCGGTAGTGGCTCTAGGTAGGGAAGCAAAGGAAAATGGCAGGTTGAAGGATTTCCCCATCTCTCCATCATGATGGCACCTCCTCGTTCGTCCGGGATGTCGAATAACATTGCAATGCCTGAAAAAGATCCATTGAATTTTGTTGAAAAATTTAATGCCTCCATATGTGACATAGGCTGAGCCCTTCAAATTGGAACAGTTATGGCTATAGGACTCAAAGTCAAAGGACCCCATCAACATGGTAAACATAGTATAATTTTAGTTTAAATCTTAGTTCACAATAC
This sequence comes from Cressida cressida, assembly GCA_018248155.1. Classification (NCBI taxonomy): domain Eukaryota; kingdom Metazoa; phylum Arthropoda; class Insecta; order Lepidoptera; family Papilionidae; genus Cressida; species Cressida cressida. The sequence continues at coordinate 9,603 of DWIB01000369.1, forward strand.
AATCAGCTTGATGATTGAATTTATTCTTTATTCATTAAGGATTTTTTGACAAAATGTCTATTTTACTAACTTTCTGCAACTATATCGACATCGTATGGATTTCTGAATATATCAAGGCAAATGATCTCTCTTGTTATAGAAGGACTGGAAGTGTTTGGTTCTCCTCTTCATGTACTACAGAAGATAATTCCGACGTTTGGACACTGGGTGTAATTTGTAAAAAGTCTTTAAAGCAATTAGTTATATACTGTATTATAAAACTGACCGAACAGAATTCTTGTTACAGCCAAACTGGACGCATCCTTGGGCTTGTACATATAAGCTGCTACATTGCGGAGATTCGTATCACGAATGTGAAACTCGAACTGATCGAAGAACTTTCTATCTATCACTTCATAGATTGATTTCATCTTATTCTCCATTCTATATTCTGCAATAAATATAATCAAAATAAATTTCCAAACAATTTCGCAAGTCTACGCAGTCTCCCGTGGGAAAGTCATAAGAACAAAAAATTAAGTTCTTATATTTTAGATGCATTTTTTATCGCCCATTGTTTAATTAATTTACGAAAAAAATCGCGTTTTTAAAGCCCACTTAATATTCCCACTGCTTGGAATCGTGGCCTTCGCTCTTAATGATTTCTTATGCACTATAAT
>DWIB01000370.1:0-10259 GCA_018248155.1 Cressida cressida
TAATATTATATTTAATTTATATAATATTTCATTTATTTTAAATAATGAAAAAAAAGTTGCACAACTTTTAAATTTAATAGGCATTAAGACATTTCTGCAATAGACTAGACTAATGAAATTAAAAAGTAGTGAAAATTTTTGGAGTGGCTTACTATTAAACACGTCTCCCGCTAATTAAATTTTAAATTGTTAAAAAGTGAAACCTGGTTGTACCTAAAGATGGGTAGAAATTATATCGAAATTTCAGATGAACCAGTAAGCATTTTTTTTTGTAAATAGATGCATTAACAGAAATAATAAATAAAATGTCTTTCTCAAAGTCCCTTTGGATTATAAATGTTATGCAATAACACAGTAATTCCGAATTTTATTAGTTTTAGTTATGCTTGATGGAATTTTGTCACTTAAGTGGTATAATAAATCCACTTTGTTTCCAAAAAAGGCAGAAAAAAGAAAATTTAAAACAATGAATAAAAAAATTGGCGCCAATTAACAACGGTGGTTCTGGATTGCACGGCGATGCGTGCTTACACTTTTAAACTAAAGCGCTAAATTAGATCTCCGCTTTCCATTAATTCCAAAGGGATCGTAGTCAATTGTTTGCCCATTTTGGTTAAAAAAACAGATAAACAAAATATTATACATATTCTTTTAACATGAATTCTATACTCGTAAGCCGCTCACTTCCAACTCACGCCAAATAATTTTTGTTTAATCCAATCATGTATAATGTTGAGTCATAATTTTATAAATGTAATATTTTTTATTAATATTAATTGTATACCAAAAAATGCTTTCTTGAATAAATTAAAACATCGTGTTTACCTACCAACTTAAATATTATTCTCTTTCATTAAAACAAAAGCTATAAAATATAAATTGCTTTTTATCGTTTGTTAAATATACTAGTACTTACTATGCCATATTAAGTATAATCTTTTAGTATTAACATTTATTGCGTCACAATTATAATGATTACGTAACAAACATACGTACGGTTAAAATATAGTCTGTTACCAGAACTGAAGGGATGCATACAGTTTGCTGTAAATTCTTCGCCCAATCACGTGGCCACAATATGGAACTTTGATCTGTTGTCGGTTATGTTAGCGTTATGTCAATGCCCCATAACAGAGGGCGCACGGAAAACCGAAAAACACGGACGAATTTTCTTGTTTTATACATTGGAAGCTCTTTGAATCTCAACGCCATAACAACGAAAGAACTGTGAAAGGCTTTTACAAAATTCAAACATATAATAACTCATATCTATACTAGTTCAATTGTATCTTGAGATATCTATCTTCAATTGTGTTATTTAAACCAGGACTACATAGAACACTGTATATGTTAATACGCTTAACTAATATCAGGCATTTACAGTTTTAGAAATGATCGATAGTCATACAGTCACTGTCATACAATGATGTAACCAATAGATAATATTCTTATGTTCATAATAATGTTTTTCTTTGCAGGTTCGCGAAACTGATGAATTTGTAGGCGTAAATACTGGCATATTACGCGACGATTTCTACTTTGACGAAGATGAACTTATTCTGGATCATAATATTTTCTTTGATAACATTTTTCATAGAGCACATGATGTGAATATGGATAATAATTTAAATAATTCTTTTGAGAATATGGATAATATATTAAATAATTCTTTTGGGACAATGGATATTAATTTAAATAATTCTTTTGAGAATATGCATAATAATTTAAATAATTCTTTTGAGAATATGGATAATAGTTTAAATAATTCTTTTGACAATATGGGTAATATATTAAATTATTCTTTTGGGAGAATGGATATGGATTTAAATAATTCTTTTGAGAATATGCATAATAATTTAAATAATTCTTTTGAGAATATTCTCGTTAATCAGGAACAAATGGATACTAATTCTAACCCTATATTGGAACCTTTGAACTCCGAAAACATGGATGCTTATTTAGATAATATGTTTGGGGATATTCAGGAAAGAAATGAGAGTAATTTTAATAATTTATTAACATATTTCCAGACATTCCTGGCCCCGACATGGCTATTAGCTATTATTTTAACTATGATTTTGCATACGTTAGTTTTGACAATTTATTACTATATTAACTAATTTAGGCAATTTATTTATGAATTCGATTTTGACTATTTATAAGAGGATAAAGATAAGGAGGATAGAGGAAAATATATTCCTGTTCACCGAAGAGACCGGATTTTTAGTTTGAAAAAATTTATTTGAAGATATTAGTTTTCACTATTTGTAAGAAGATATTAAATTTATCAATTTAATTGAAGATATTCCTGTTAACGGAGAGACCGAATCTCAAGGATGAAAATTTATTTGAAGATATTAGTTATGACTATTTGTAAGAAGATATTAAATTTATCAATTTAATTGAAGATATTCCTGTTAAAGGAGAGACCGGATCTCAAGGATGAAAATTTATTCCAAAATATTAGTTTTGACTATTTGTAAGAAGATATTAAATTTATCAATTTAATTGAAGATATTCCTGTTAACGGAGAGACCGAATCTCAAGGATGAAAATTTATTTGAAGATATTAGTTATGACTATTTGTAAGAAGATATTAAATTTATCAATTTAATTGAAGATATTCCTGTTAAAGGAGAGACCGGATCTCAAGGATGAAAATTTATTTGAAGATATTGAAGTCTTTTCTAGTAACATAATTACATGTTACCAAGTTGAGAATATATAGAAAACTTTTTAGATTTTGATGCCAAATATTTATTTGATGATAGTTTGCCCTGTCCCGGTGAAATAAATAATAAACCAATTGATTTCTAAACCGATTTAATGGGAGTAATTGTACATAGATTAATTATTTTCTGAAGGCAGGGAATCTGTCGAAGATTTATGTGGACTGGATAAAATAACAGAGATTTTCCTGATACAGATACACCACTGTTAAAATAATTTCACTTTGATGTTTTAGTATTTTTATTTAGTATTTTTTCAAAGTCATATGTAATAGGAGAATAGCTTATTGTTTAAAAATCTTATCTTTAATCACCCATTTTCACTTTTACAACAAACTTCCATTGGGTTTTATACAAAGGTTTTGTAGGAGTTTAAAAACAAGACAGTTACAGACTTATAATTTAGAAAGATAGGACGTGTAGTTTTGTTATTTACAGATATAATGACATTGATTTCTTTTTCGTAGCCAAGCAGTTATCTTTGTTTATTTTTAAATAAATTAATCAACAGATTGTTATTTATGTCATTAAAGTAAGATACAGCTATTTTCTTTTTCATGTATAGTGATTTAATTTTACTTTGTATAATATATTAACAATAACAAAATTATCAAATGATAGTAAAAATAATTAAAATTGTATTTAACTATTAGATTCATGTTCTTAATTTATGTATAATAAGTTACTTTGTTAGGTAAATAACAATAGACTTGTGCAGGATAGAATGTGTGTGTCAGTGTCTCGCGAGGGGGCTTAAAACCGGCCACTATTAGAGTCTTATTTGTTAAATTGTTTATAAAATAACGTATATCTGCCGACAGTGTTACAACTCGCAACACATTGTAATAGCGGGAAGTCCTTGAAAGCACAGGCAACTTCAGGGAGTCTCTGTATCCGACGAAGTCGCACTTTATGGCATTGTGTTGCATACCTTACACATACAAACTCTAAAAGAATTATTACGGGACAGCATAAGTTAGACTCTAATTTTTTTTTTCAAAAGTAAAGTACTACCTCGTATAGTTTGTTTTTTATTAGCGTACAACTACTGATAGCGTCACTTAATACTGAACTGATTTTCCCACTGGTGGTAGGTCCTTGTTGTTGGAGACCGCCTTGGTAGATTCCTCCGCAGCACCTATTTCTGCCGTCAAACGTTAGTGTGCAAGTATTGTTGTGTTCCGATCTGAAGGACGCTGCAGCTATTGAAATTACTAAGGTAATGGAAATTAACATCTTCTCCTGGAGAGGAAGCTGTAGTGTAGTAGTGCTGTATGTACCATTCTAACTAGGGCCGCATACATATGAGCGAGCGTTTCGTTTACCATCAGAATGACGTTTCGGTCGTCTCGTAGCTTAGTATAAAAAAAGTAATAGACAAAACAGCGTTAACCTGTTTAAACCTTGCGTATTAATAAAAAATACTTAAATAGGCCATTTCGCAACTGTGAGCGAGTTCAAAAATGCACATTCATAATAAACAGTATATTACAGAAAAGAATTTAATACAATAAGACACGGTTTAAGTGTCTAGGTCTACAGAGTTTAGGTTACAGATTATGTAATATTTTATATTAAGAACAATTTATAATTTTAAATACAAGGTCCAGCGTGAAGGTGTAAAAAGTAAACAACAGTAAAATAATTTTAGTTTTTATTGGCAATGCATAAAACGTTTATAGCATATCAATGGTGCAATCTTTAAAAGTAGTTATTTCGTTCATTAATAAAATTTATACACAATTGTACCTAAAATCTATGTAAAAGTACGATTTTTGAATTCATGAGACGATATATGTTATTATATTAGATTATGAATTGAGCTAAATATTTCATTTACAATAATGAAATGAATAATGACAATAATGAGCGCTAAAAACACCCTACGATTGTTGGATGAATACATAGAAGAACACAGAGTGTTAGAAAGGATAAAGCAATAGGTACTTAAAAGAAAAACAATAGTTTTTATGTTGTAAAAATATTAACTAATTATAACTACATGATAGTTTTAAAAGAACCGGATAATAAGCTTTTCATTATATAGTGGTATTTAAAACAACGTAAAAAATAAAAAAAAATATTTTTATGGTAAGAATTAATTGAAAAAAAATTTTTTCTCACGTAATTTCCTTAAAATTCTAGAGCCACAGGCATGCATGCATTCATAGCTATCATATTATACTCGTAGATTTCATGAAGTTATCTTCTAAAATTCATCATCATAATAAAGCCTACAAAAATATTGCTTATAACAATTTAGTTTTTTGGTGCCTATAAAAAGATCATCAGATGGTAGCAATGAGTTCATGAGTTTAGTATACAATCCATCAAAATACTAAACTTAACTTAATCTACAAATATTTTACAACAGACAAGCGATATATTGTTTACATTATTAAATTGGTGAAAACATTCAATTTGTTTTACATTAATTACCATTTAAAATACGGTTTGTGAGTATATCAAATGTATGAAAAATATTAACCTAGGAGGTACATGTTAGTCAAAAAAAATCAGACAAACAAATAGATAATGGATGTGAATAGATTATATAAAACAATTCAATGAAAATACGGTTTGTTTTGTATATTTTTTTCATTTCTATACTGCGCTTATTATAATTGTGACTAAACTATGTTGGTAATTACTTTAGCAAAAAATATTGCAAATATGCTTCTGTAAGTAAAATGTTTGCAAACTACACTATTGTAAGGCTATGCTAAAGGTACGTTATTGGTGTTCTCCTGATCAATAAGACACGATTATCAATAGCTGAGGCACGTTACAATTTTATCACTGTAAAACTTTATCAGGTAATTTTTCACCTATATTCAATCAATCTAAAAAGCGGCCATTCTCTTTAGGGAATCCTTTATTTATTTTTTGATTTAGATACCCCAACTTCATAGTATTTCATACAACAAATTTTTTATGGCACCGAATATACTATTACAATTGTTTTTTTCACTTTTCTCTTCTTACTGTTATTAACTGTTATTTAGAAACAGAATATAGCAACAGTTATAAAATCGACACACGGTGTATTTAATTGTAGTATATACGTCACTACTATTTTGCAGTTACACATTTTATGGACCCGCCACTCGCTGGCGAAATGCAACTCACCCCTTTACGTTTCCCACAAACTCATTTATCAACAATCATCAACAAGAATCATTTGCCAAGAAAAAAAATTTATAGCCCCATACTATATACTACATACCCCATATACTACTTATAATTTAAACACTTGTAAAAGAAATTTTCTCCTGATCATTGAAAATAAATGTATATTTAATAAAAATAAAACTATGAGTAATGAATATACTTTTTGTTACATTCATGATTTATAGATCTAATGATTAATGATTTCAATTCCATAAATATTACGTTCGGATAAATAATAATGAACACTTAACCCAACGATTGTACTATTATACACATAAAATGTTACACAAATGTAATATTGCGTGATATGTAGCATGCCCTAATGTAAAATTTATTAGACTTGTATATAAATACATTTCAAAGTCTTCTCCAATTTAGAACATATTTTGCTTAGTATCCGAATCGTATCAATTGCAACATGCAAATGCATCTTTGTTGCAAAGGAATATTTCGTCTGAATTTTATCATCAATATATCACCAAAGTACCTATTCGTTAAGCAGCCCTATAAATAGAACTGTTAAAAAAATATTATGAAATTATATAATATTAAAATAATACGAGAATATTTGACCAATGTACACGTGGTCATGAATCCGCAATAGTTTGGCAGCGCTAATGTTATTGCTTTTCATTTAAACACTTAAGTTTTATTTGTACTTGTGAAGGCCATATCCTACTTTAAAAAACTTTACTGCTCGTATAGGCAGTTAGAGTTAAAATTTGCGGCAGTTATTTAAGTATTTTAAAACTAGCGTAATATGATACCAGATTAAAATTGTATGTAGTTAAATAATATTTGTATATCACTTAATAATATTTGTATATCACTTAAATTTCATTTTATTACATGAATGTATCCATAGCCTTCCAATTTGTAGGCCTTATAGTCAGGATTTTCAATAACACGACTAAAGTGCCCCGTATGTCACCTAAGACCATCGAAACATCTTTCTAGTAATTCAGGTTATTAGGAACGGTACCGTGTAGTGGTAATATCCCTAATAGGTCTCTAGCCTGAGCGAAAAACGCAGTGATGTCATGTATTTATGTGACCGTCTGTGGTAATAAAACCTGCATTCACTAAATTTGGCAGGAAAATATCCATGGAAATCTCTCCTAAATTCAAGAAACGAGAAACTGTTATTTGTTTGAATTTATTCCTGAGAGGCCGATTTAAAGCGCTCCCGAAACGGGACGAGACACGAATCTACCTATCAATATATTTGAATTTCATCACATTCCCTAGAGTGTACACATTGCTCTGAAAATGTGCGTGTGGGAAGATACATAGTACACAAGAAAATATTTATACATGCATATAACTAAGAGTAGCTATTGTATTGTCGAGATGTGTAGAAAACTGTGTAGTTTATGAACTAGGCATTTAGCGTCAACAGTAATTCATGATTATAAACTTAATTATACGGGAACCTGATTCGTTAACTTCATTTTCAAGTAAACATGCAAAAACCATGATATATATGATTAATAAATGAATAGAAAACATTTATACCTGCACCAAAGGCGCACCCAGCCTAACCCTATTGAAAACAACCTAAATCACTGAACAATCTTTTTATCACAATACATGATGATGATTAGAATCATTACTTACATCTTAGTATAATAACACCTAGAGATGGTCTCTTTGATTATGCAAACTGGGCTAAAATAACTGTGATGCGATATTAAACTGTGTTTCACTACTACCTATAGTAGATGAAATTGGAACTTAATATACATCTTGGCTAAAATTTCTGAAACAATATTGAAAATTAACATAGAATAAAGTTGCAGCTTAGCATGCACCATCAAGTTTTCAGTAATGAAGCATTGACAATTTTAATTTCCATTGATAGTTATTAGTGTCTAATAATAACTCCTTTTCTAGCTGTTATTAAACTAGTTAATCATCACCAAACAGTTTCAGCGAGAATGTAAACATGACTATAGACGTAGCGACGTAGCGTAGACCAAATTGCCCTTAAAAACTGACTTCAATATTTTCTGAACACGTATATCTAATTGTATTGAAGCTATCGATCCGACTTATTACGTAAACAATGTCTGTGTAATAATTTTACCTCAATAAACTCCGTAATATGATACTACATTACAGGGGATGTTTCTTTAAATTCTGATTGTAGTGGTTGCTACGTCGCGTTGTATATATTCATGTTTAAATCCATACAGGTTGTTTATCCTTGGGGTAAGCTTTGGGGTACCATTGTTATGGATGGTGAAGTAATGGCGTCTCCTCTCCACTTGCCCATCGGATCTCGCTTCGGTTACGCTCACCGCAGTTCTTTGTGCAGCATACTGATAGATTTTGCCCCGCCTGAAAAGCAAAATTTATTTGTACAATAAAAAACTATTGGCAGGAATATTTTACATCTAAAATATTACTACTTTAACTTTAACTGCCTCTTCAATGGACCATCAGTGGGACTTGTAACATCAAGGCTAATCCCACAGCTAGATAAAAGATTGAAGAGGCATATAGGTTTCATCGAAATATTTAGAATACCTAACATCTTCATTGTCAGGCTGCAGCTATAATAGGGTTACGGTATCATTACCCTGAGCCTGCTGTTATAACCTGACAATTAAGTTTCAGTATAGTTTTAGGTAAAAACCAAGTGGCAGTAGGCTGTTGCTAAACACCATCTAGGTAGATATTAATCTAAAGGCAAACAACAGTGCCCAAGGACTGCCCTGATTAAAAGGAGACAACATTTACAGTGATACCAACAAGCACTTTGTTATAAGGGAATATGACATACATCATGGATTATATGTCAGCATTAAATGATATAAATCGCTAAACGCCATTACCTGGGATAGATGCAAGTCATACAAATGGAGTGTGCTAATTGACATGTCTCGCGACTCATCCGGAGACGTCGGAACTGGCAGCGCGCTACTCGGCTTGAAAAATCCGACTGGATCAACAACAGGAAACCCAGAGGCTGAGTTGCAAGCAATTCCGGACGCGTCGCACCCCGCTTTCCGAGATACTGCGCCTGAAGAGCTTTCCTCTTCGTCACTTGTTTCATCCATATCCTAGATTACAAATTGTTCTTAATAGATTGTCACAACAAAAAATATATAATAACTCTAATAAAAATAACATTATACTGAAATACGATTACTGTTATCTTAACTACACAATACCGGTATCTTTAACTGTACAAAATAATGTACATTTTAGTATAGATTTAGTACTTTTTGTGAGTATACAAGTCAAACCTCACCGGAAGTCTATAGTACTGTTTCGGTTGCTGATAACATGAGAGAACAGCAGGCATCGATGTGTTGGTACCAAAAATACTCTGTTGTATGTAGGATCCGAGCATTGTTTTGTGCTAAAAAAGATGATATTGATCAAACACTAACTGATTTCATCTTCACATAAATTATATAACACATAAATAAAACTTACTAAGCCATTGGTTGGTGGTATCGCAAGAGTCATGCTCTGACGCAAAGAATGAAGGAATTGTCTCTGTGCTGGCTCACTAGGTTTCCATCCAGGGTGTCGGCAAGAGAACGCTATCAAGGATAGTTCAGTTTTACCACCTTCACCCTGATTATATTGAGTGTTACTACCTGTGAATTTAAGTAAATTAATTTAAAATAAACATGCTATAAAAATTTATATCCATATTATAAAATACCTATACCAATAAAAGTAAAACCAAAGATTGAAATTTTCGTTACAATAATAAAAATGTATAATGAAATACATAAAAATTCTCTCTCAAGACATAAAAACCTCTCTTATTTTTCCAATAGCTTTTTTACTTGCTTGTTTGCAATCCCGTCTAGTGGAAGATGGAATACAATGTTAAACAATTATGATGGTAAAGCACACTAGTTCTCATGTCGCTCTTGTCAAGGAGGACAATGAAGGCTTCTACTAACTTCCGTAGAATATAGTGTAAAATAATAAAGAATTAATGATAAAGATTTATAAAAAGCTACCAGTGGGCTTGTCACTGTACTTTGCTGCTGTCTGCCATTCAGGATTACCGTGTCGCCGTATGTCGAGCTTGAAAAATATAACATTTCAATTGTATAATATTCTCTAATACATCTTTCATAAATCTTGAATTTACTTTTAATAGCATATGGTATCAAATGTCAATATTTAGCAAAATGCGGTAATGTTGATAAAAGAACACAGAATCTTCTATAATAATATCAAGAACATGACAATGGCCAATCAATCGTCGATTTACAATCTGAAGTTTGTAGGTAGTGTAGGATAGTTAAAATATTGATTATTCGTAATGAATAATATGTACAAAAAAGGACGAATGTTATTACATATCCGAACTCCTTAGTTTAAATTGCC
>DWIB01000371.1:0-10226 GCA_018248155.1 Cressida cressida
CCCTTTTTTTTTCACCCCCCACCCGGCCAACCCGCCCTTCGACGGGCTCGTGGGGGGGGTGTCGGGTAAAACCCCCCCAAAAAAACCCCTTACGCGCCCCCCCCCCCCCGACTCATTTTAACAAAAAAACGCTCATTTCATACCGGTACACCTTGTACAAGTTATACTCGTAAGGCGACTCAGCGTCAATGAATGTGTGAATCTGTGTGTTTGATCCGAAAGGTTAATTTTATTATTTAGGTAAATAAATAAAAAGTCTATTGAGGGAAGGCATATATTTAATGAGTAGATGCCAACAAGCAACGCGGCGCGCGCCTTGGACGGTAACATGGCCGCAGCCGATATCTTTTTGCTAAAGTAACTTAATGTACATAAATACACTAATTATTAAGTACCCGGATGCTTCAAGTAGCAAAAAGCCAATAGGTCATCTAGTAAATCTATTATCGATTTGTATGAAAGTTCGTCTCTCTCTACATCTCTCCGACGCCGGTATCTAGTGCTGTAGCAAATCACAAGTTACAGTATCACAATATCCAAATCCACTGAATTAAGTAGAGCGGCGCAGCGCCCGCCTCGCATGGAGCACGTCGTCGCGTGCGTCGCGTGCGCTGCGTGTGCTGCATGCGATGCGTGCGCCGCGAGCCGGCCGGGATAGGAGTAAAAACATTAAGTACATTTGGCCAACTCGCTTAACTTAATGTAACATACTTAGTTAATATACTTACTGCTAGAAGTAAGGACACGGGTTATTTTCACAATATATAGTCTAATACATGTAATATACAGACTTGTTTATAAGGCACGGACGGCTGCCCGCCCGCGTGCACGCCGCGCCTTTCCGCGGGGCAGCAACGTCTTCACTATTATTTAATTTAGAATCTTGCACGCTTTCTTTATTGATATATTACAAAATTATTACTAACGCTGAACTAGCGATCCCCGCTCACCTCATAAATCTGAAACGCCTGAATTTATCTTTCATATTCCAGACTACTTCAAATATATGTCTAATTAATAATTAATATATTGTCTCTACTACAAATTTAAAATGATAGTGCGGGTGGAGGCGACGCGCACGCTCCGGCAGTTCAATAAAACCGCTCCAGAAGAGAAGGAAAAACTGTACAAGTAACATAGCAAACAATGCCGTCTAATTTAAATATTTACATCAATCACATCTTATAATTTCATTGATTATTTAAATATAATAATTTAAAAAAATACAAATTCAGAGCATTATTTCATATTACACGTATCGCACAGTCAATAGTGTATACGGAATGTTTAGTTCGTATAAAATTTACTAAAACCTTTGTAGTAACTGTCTGTCGATCGACATCAGTCGCGCCCTGCGGCGGACATTCTTATGACTAGCTTAACCTATACATTGCTTGCAAGAACACATAAAACAGTCAATCACGCATTACACGTTCAAACGACTCACATAGATACATTTTGATTTAATTTAATATTAGAAGAGGAGCGGGAGCGCTGGCGCACGGTCGCGACGCCGGCGTGTACACGTGACCTGCACTGTACACGCACACTGCGTCGACGCGTGCAGGTACGAAGATCTGCAGTTCATGTTCGCGCAATAAACAAAACCGGAGCTCAGGCGCGTCCACCCGCCCACCGCTCCGGCTGTTGCACCCCCGCGCCACTGGAATGCACGGAAACAATTTTTAATGAAATATTTCGTTTAGTTATAGCGCGCTGCGGGGAAAAGAAAGAAAAATTTAACGTCATCACCAGCGAGCACACCTATTCCATATGGGCAATTAGAATCTGCCCTGCTAACTATTTGTGTCGCGGCTTGCTTGTATACCTATATCGATATATCTATATCAGGCGCTCCTCGGGCGGCGGCTTGAGCGCGTGGTGCATCATCTCGGCGCGCGGGTTGCAGTACTCCTGGCCGGACGGCGAGTAAGTGCCGCGGGTGGCCCGCTTGCGGCGCGCCTGCGCAGCCAACGCAGCGCCCGCGCCCGCCACCAGCGCCACGGCCAGCAGCGCGCCGCCCACGCCCAGCGCTATGCGTACCGCGTCCCCGCTCACGCTCTCCGCCACTGGCTGTATGAAACGCGAAATAGTTTTTGAGAGTCATTTTATGCGTCGATAGAAGCGTAGGCCCGCGAGGCATACCTGCTGCGTGCAGTTCTTTCCGGCCCAGCCGTCCGCGCAGTGGCACACGTAGTCGACGCGCGCGGCGCAGCGCTGCTCGCACTCGCCGCCGTTGGCGCAGGGGCCGCGCGGTGTGGACGCATTGCCGGGTGCAGCGTCGCCGCCCGCTGGCTCGTAGCACGGGTCCGGCAGCTTGCACTCGTCGCCGCAGTAGCCCGGCGAACACTCGCACCTGCGCGCAACAAAATCCTGCATCAGAATCTGCGCTCGTCACTGCGGCGGCGGCGGCGGCGGTGCTGCGATACGTACACGTAGGCGCCGGGCAGGTTGCGGCAGCGGCCCGGCCCGCAGCTGACCACTCCCGCGGCACACTCGTCCACATCCGTCTCGCAGCGCGCGCCCGTCCACCCTGCACCAATACGATGCACATTACCTTACATTTAGAGTATAAATATTGTCAAGAGTAATATGGAAGTTTGGCGACACTGCGGCCGGTGAATATAATACATGTGACGTAACCGGGTTACCGAACGCCGCCTGCTCCGACTTAGCACGCGGGTCTATCCTTCGTTCGCGCCGCCGTACGCGGTAACTACATGCTGCTGGGACGCTGTGTTTTTAAGAAGACGACAATCAATTTTTAATTATTAGATTGACTAACCATTTTAAAATGATAGACACGACTACAGAATTGTCCGTCAATCGATTTTATGTTTGTTCAAGTTAATATACCGATATTAACTTATGTCAACGTTGATGTTTTTTATTCAACTTTGCCCCGCTTGCCCAGTTTAGATAAAGATATATATGACAAGAGATTAGTTCGCGGCCGCTATTTTAAATTAAAAAAACAGACTCTTGATTCTGACGTGAAACAGTTATGTTCAACCATTACTGTGTTCCAGACAGAAAAGGCTTGTAGCTAATGAAATTATTGGATAAACTAAGTGAACACCTCGTGTTTAGAGCTGAACAGTGAAGGATGTTGTTTTGAGAATATCATCCCAACCAGCCGCACATCGTTATGGGCGTGCAATGGTAATATTTACAATCGGTTCAACATATTGCTCGTCCCGTTGTTTTTTTTTTTTGTTAAAAAAAAGAAAGTTTCAATGCGAGCACCCATCACAAGAACACACAGCGGCCAGCGTGGCAGCGTCGCGGTAGGCGCCGGCGCCTCTCAAAGATGCTTGATAAAAAACTTGTATTCATGTTTTCATTGTGAGCAGGCTCTATTGCCGCATCATTACGGCGACGGTAATCGTTTGAATCTTGTTAAATAGAGCGGCGCGCACACACCTTACTGCGGTCCGTTTGCCTGCACCCAGTACTGATGCACAAAGTCTATCGTCACTGAACAGAATATTTCTTCGTATGGCCATGTTAAGTACAGAGCGATGGGATATTGTGGTTAATCACTATTGAATTGAAATAGCATACACATTATTTGCTGGTAAAAGTAATCCCCGCGACGCACCTATCAACGCGAACACTGCCAGGTGCCGCCACACGGCGCGCGCCCGCACGATGCAGGTGCTGGCACTGCGCCGCCGCATTTCACCGGCGACAGGAGATGGATCTCAGCCTCCAGTTTCAATAATTATCACTGATGACCGACGCCGTCCCGACGCGCGCTATTGCCGCTGTGACCTCGCGGCGCTCGCTCCGCGCTTATCGCTCCCTATCAGGCGATATCGTGTTGCGTTATCGCACAGCTCTATACATCTTTTTTCATTGATACTGCTCCATTTTCCCACAATGTTGAATGTATTGTCATTTGTGTATTCCGATTATATAAAACATTTTCTTACGAAATAACATTAAGTGATGACCGACACCTTTGAACCATCATTTTACGACTCGGTCGAAGCTTTCTAACTCGTCTATCTGGTTTCGTATCAAGCGACAAGATATAAAATCAATAACTACGCTATTGAAGGGCACTCGCTCGGGCAGAGCGGCAGCGTTAGCAGCGGCGGCTCCTCGAGACTCTGTATGCCCTATTGTGTTTATAACGATAACGATATACTTACTACACGACACGTCATAGTTGTGTAGTCATTGTTGTGGGTCCGATCCGCAGCGGTCGGAATCGTTTCACTTAATGAGGTTTTCGTTTCTAAGAGAAAAACTTTGCGCCAATATCTGGATACGTAATGTGTGTGTGTTTTTTTTAATAGTTGCAATACAGCAGGGATGTGGGCGCGTTCGTAAGAAAGCCTATATACTGACCGGTGCCGGTGCAGTCGCACAGGAAGTGCCCGCGCCGGTCCAGGCACCGGCCCGAGTGCAGGCAGCCGCCGCCCGCGCCCCCCGCCGCGCCGCCCGCCTCCGCGCACTCGTCGCGCTCCACCTCGCACAGCCGGCCGCCGTACCCTTCGGAGCACTCACAGTGCGGCGGCTGCATACAAATAAACACTGGTTTACAAGCTACGACGTCTTTCCGACTACGACACCACAGTTTTGCGGATCGTTATATTATTAATGTCGGGAGTGTTGTAGTGTAGTTTTTGTACTCACGGTAGCGTCGACGAGGCAGTTGCCGTGGCGGCAGGGCTCCAGCTCGCAGAACGCGTCCTCGCAGTGAACCCCCGCGTAGCCCTCGAAGCAGTCGCACGTGTAGTTGTTGCCGGTCGGCGGCTCTGCGGGCGCGGGTACTTCGACTTTAGTATTGTGTTCAGACGATTACTTGGCCAATGAAACCGTAAAAGAAGCTTGTATAATAAATATGTTAGTGATCCTAACGTATTAGTATTTACAGTAAATTAGGTGTACTAGTATGAAGAGAGCGTTAAGATACAAATGTGTTGGTAGTGAAGATTCGTGTGAACGAGCCTTTATTTTTATTCTGTTTGGTTAGCCGCGTCATTGAACAAACAACATCATATTTATTCATTGTGTTGAAAATGTCTAATTTAGTGCCGGAAAGCGATAATTTACGGAAAGCATTAAATTTTGTTTCCATTTAAAGAAAAGTGCATCGAATGCTTGTCAATGCGTATGGTGACCGTGCTCTATCAGAAGCAATATGCAAACGATGGTTTCAACAGTTCAGAGATAATGATTTTGTTGTAAGAATTAAGAACCTGGAAGAACAGCAAAAACTTTGAAGACGCCGAACTGGTGTGAAGATTATATTTTGAGTCAAAAGCAAAGGGCAGCCATGTTAAATGTTGTACAACAAACGATTTCTGAACGTTTGAAAGCTATGGGAAAGATCCAAAAGTGTGGAAAATGGTTGCCACATGGATTGAATAAAAGACAAATGGAAACCCGATAGAAGTCTAGTGAAACCGTCAACATCGACTGCAAAACCAGATCAATTCGGTAAGAAAGCAATGCTTTGTGTTTAGTGAGATCAAAAAATTAAAGCCTGGTGAAACTATTAATACTGATCGCTACAGACAACAAATGATCAATTTGAGCCATGCATTGATCGAAAAACGACCAGAATACATGGCAAAGTAATTTAGTTACACGACAATGCACCTGCGCACACAAAGCTAAATCGCTCGGAGCTGCTTCCCTACCCGCCGTATTCAGCAGACGTGGTGACCCTTCAATTGAACGCGCAGCACTATGAACAGCACTTTGATTCCTACGCGTAAATAGAAAATAGCGTGTCGGATTGGTTTGCTTCGAAAGACGAACATTTCTATTGGTGTGGCATCCATAAAGTGCCAGAAAGGTGATCAAAATGTAAAAAGTTAATGGATCAATATTTAGAATATTTAAAAAATAAACACAAAAAACGCTCATTTCATACCGGTACACCTGACGTATGAATGGAACAATTTGAAAGCTTTTAGTCGTCAATACAAGGGAACAGGAGTTGGAGGTTACCCGGAGGTTGGTCGCGGCAGGCGGCGCGAGCGGGCGCGCAGGGAGCGTGCGCGCAGCTGCGCTCGCGCGGGTGCTGGCAGGTGGCGCCGCGCCACTCCGCGCCGCACTCGCAGCGGAAGCTGCCGGGCAGGTCGTGGCAGGTGCCGTCGTTGTAGCACGGCGACGAGACACATTCGTCTACGTCTCGCTCGCACCTGCACGCGCAAACAGCGGCCGGTCATTAATGCGCTTGTACGAAACAAACTTTCCTGTTCACAATGCAGCTGCTTCTTACATAACACGGGCCGCGTGCGCTGGTATAAGAAACCATTATATTGCAATTGGTTTTGAATACACAGCTAGAATAACTATTCGAATACGTAGCGGACGTGCACTCACAGTTCGCCCTCGTAGCCCTGCGCGCACACACACGTGTACGCAGCCACACCATCCACACACGTCGCGCCGTTCTGGCACTGGTGAGTCTCGCACTCGTCCACGTCCACCTGTGCGTGGGGAAATGAACATGACTATACGTGCACGCAATTTTAGGGAACATAAACTACAAACTATTTCCACTGAATTTTTATTAGTTTAGACATTAATTTGATTCTTTAATTGTAAATATATACCTCGCAGTAGTCGCCGGCGTAACCTGGCGGGCAAGCGCACGCGTAAGAGGTGCGAACGTCCACGCAATGACCGCCGCGTGCGCAGTCCTGCTCCAGGCATAACACGCAACCCACGCCCTGCGCTGCGCCCCATGGCCGTCCGGAGCTGCACGGGTCACGTCATATAATTGCCCTCACTTTTAGTATAAAGATATTTAACAATGTATCACAGCAAAATATACTCACAGCAGCGCGTAATAGGGTTGTCGCGCGAGTAACGACGCTGTGGTGCCTACAAATAGCTCCTCTTCGCTGAAAAACGGCAGGAGCAATTCTCCCACGTGCACTGCACCCATGCAACCCTATACAGGTACACTATTCTTATTAAATAGACCACCGCACCGAAATACTAATTAAAGAAAACATCACAATATTAATAAAATAACAAGCGCAATTAGGTGGCGATGAATAGGCGTATCACCAGGAGTTTAAAGATACAACATTCTGTAACTTCTTCTTCTATCTCGAATACCAAACGTACAATGGTGAACGAATTTATATGTGCCGCGGGCACTCACTTTAAAGTATTCGCCGACAATGTTGTCAGCGACAATCTCCTCGCCCTCAGCGTACTCCCACACAGTCTCCGTGGGGCTCTCCACCTGGCGACAAACAACACTCCTGTTAATACAAATAGCGCGTCGAGAAAGCGCAGTCTAAAAGCCTGTGAGCGTACAATCCAGCAGGTCTCGAAATGCAACAAAAGTTATGTAGAAACCTATTAAAATATGTATGCGGTGTTATCAAAACAAGACATGTCTAATAAATAGAGTATTCATCGAATTTGTGGTTTTTGAAGAAAACTTACAAGCGCAGTGGTGGAGCTTAGCGTAGTAGGCAGTGCAGCAGGCGCAGGCGCAGCAGTGGAGGCTGTTCGTGGGCGCCGCACGCCACCCAGTTGTAGCTCGCCATCCAACATCAGTCGCTGCCACGCTTCGACGTCCACCGGAGCGGAGAATCCCACGTCCTCTTCGCCCTCGGCTTCCACAAACGCACCTACACCGTTGCAAAACGCGTGAGTGTTTTGGATTGTAACGATGTCAAAGTGTTTTTATTGTGTGAATGGGAAGCGACTCACCAGTCATATGTCCTTCGACGAGCCTTATCCGCAGCGTGCCCCATTGCAAATGGTTTCGCCGCGTGCGCATGCGCCGCAGCGCGGGCAGTCCGCCTCCCAACCTCCATTGCACGGTCACTTGCTCTTTAAATGTCCCTACGCTGAACCACGAATCCTCTAATTCCGCGTGGAGCAGCGTTCCGCCGGTCTTGCTCCTGTAAAATAAATAACGTATCTCAATACAGCTAGTTTTACGCGGTTAATGCGTACGAATGCGATATCTCAACATGATCGAGCTCGTCCAAGTTTTGAAGCGAATTCCTTTATAATTGCATACGTGGCATAGCATTCATTGTTACTTTTCGTTAAGTGTAGTAGTGTGTAGGCGTGTACATGTGTACGTAACGTAACGTATGTACCTGTAGGTGATGGTGAGAGAGGTGGGCGGGGCCGGCTGCTCGACGGCGCGCTCGGGGAAGGCGGGCGGCACGCGCAGCCCCCGCAGCCGGTAGCGCAGCGTCGTGTTGGCCCCATCGAACGTCGCGTTCGACAAGCACTCGTACCTGATGCGACAATACAATCAACACACGCGCGCGCGTGCATCGTCTTGTGCGTACATTGCATGCGCATCTAATTATTCAAATCAAATTGTTTTATTTCTTTGGTACAGTGCTTCTTATAGCACATCGTGATACGTGTCGAATGGAACTACTTATATCATTAAAAATTCAGAAATCTTTAGACCCGATATTTTATTTAAACTTAATATTATAACAGCGATCGCTACATTTCCGGCCGACATTTGATTCTAAGTGTCTGTGTAGCGCAACTCACCCGCCGTCGAGGTTGCGGCAGTGCGAATTAAGCGGGCAGCCCTGCAGCTGACAGAACTCCACCTCGGCGCACTGCTTGCCTTTGTAGCCACGCGGACAGGCGCACCTGCGAAACGAGCCATTATATGTGTAAATATTTTTTATTTATGACTATTCCCTTAGGTTAAAGGTGTGTAGTGTGCCACGAAATATATTGACATGTTAGTTATGTTAATATGTGGATGTGTTTCTTTACCGGTAGCTCGACAAGCTCTGACCCACGCCACTTAGCTACCGAGACTTTATTGATTGGTTTTAATTCAAAATCAGAAAACAAAACACAAAAATTAGCGTGCCTTTATGTCGATGCTGAGACATTGCTGCAATATTTAAATAAAAGTCCACAAAATGCAGAATAAAAGTTTCAGCGACGTGTAAATTATGTATAATGTATGAGTACAACGGCCTCACGTGTAGTCATTCCAGGTGAGCGAACAGGAGGCGTTGTGGAGACAGGGCCGCGACGCGCACGCGTCATCCGACACCACTCCGCGCATCACGCCGCTACCCGAGAATGACACCTCACCGAACGGAGCCGGGAGCTGGAGTCCCTCCGCACGCAGCGGGAAAAATTCCACCACCCAAACGCTCTCGCCATTGGACACCTGTCGAAGGCAATCTTTGCTTTGCTCCGATCGTGTAACAACGCAGCCCTTTTTTTTACCTTTCTTTTGCGCCATAGGACACCAGTGTCTTCAATACAATTTAGCCAATCTTATCTCTATTAGAGAGAATAGCAGCGGCCTCTCTCACGACACGACACATTCTAAACATCTGTTATACCATATATCACAATTATCTTATAACTTTACCTGTACGTCTTGTATAACCCCTTTGAAATAGTCTGGATCATCATCCGGCGGCGCGACTGTCGACGGTTCCGGTGTCGATGACATGAGCGGCGGGGAGATGGACGATAGCGGAGCCACGGAAGAAGTAGGGGAGGCCGATGCCACCGGGTTGTGAGGATGCTCCGCGGAAGTGGCGGAAGCAGCGACAGACCCCGGAGAGGCAGACATGGGAGGCACGGGGGCAATCAAGGCCGCGGCGACCGGCGGCGCAGGCGTCGTATCAGCGAGTGGCTGCGGCGGTGGGGGCGGTCCGCCTAGGTATAACACCTATACAAGAAGTACGTAGCTTAGTCAGATCAACAAAAATTATAATATGATAGCATTAATCTTTTTAAAGAACATCCAATGTAAATATTTTAGACCGACAGGATGATCGTCGTACCTGCGCATCGAGTTGGCGAGCGGCTGATATAGACTTGCGGAAATACTCGGTGCCGTTCAATTTCACTTGTACTAAGGTGGAGTTTCGCACGACCTGACGGGAAAATGATATTGCCGTGTTAGCCTTGGGTTTAGAAAGAGTTTGCGTTGTTGCGAAGCTGCCGTGCTTGTGTTTAATGCGCGCTCGTTTACCTCTATAAGATGGAGGTACCCGTTGTCGAGTCGCGTGCCTCCCACCGTGTAGTTCTCTGGTGTTAGGTTGAAGCGCAAATGCAGCAGCAACTCGCCGCCGTTCAACGATGCGGCCACCAACGTCTCGTCTGTCTGCCCAAACCTATTAGAACATCGAATCACGTCAACTCTGGTAATATTTGAAATCGATTTTAAATTATTAAATATAATTTATGTTATTTATTATTTATAAAGATATATTATTATTATTTATATA
>DWIB01000372.1:0-10225 GCA_018248155.1 Cressida cressida
GTCTTGCAGGTGAATATATTGAAAAAGAAAAATAATTTGGTCTTTTTATTTCCACCCCTTGTCTCCCATTCCGCGAAAATAAAAACCCTACCTCATATATCTTAATGATTATTTGGATTACATGCTGGACTTTTTTGATGAACTGGAAAATCAAAATTCTAGTGTTCTATTTTTGAAAGAATGTTACGTCGCTAAAATTTTTAAGCGAAAACTAAAAATTCAAATAATTTTTATCGAACGAGGCTTTCTTTCACATTGGCCAATTATTTTGCCCATCTGTGGCTGTGTGGTGTGCAAATTCAATCACATTAAATATAAACGCATTGCTGGAAAGCTTTTCGAAAATTCCTTTTTTCAAGGACTTGCTCAAAATGAGCTAATTGATGGGTATGATTGATGCGCGCGCACTTTCATAGGTTAATTCTTCGCTCTATTAATATAAATGAAAAGCCCAATGTATAGGACATATTGTTGGCTGACGCAGCATTACAGAGTGTTTGGAGTCCAAGCAACAGCGTGGACGCGGAACGCTTCTTCAGCATATACTACGTCGTCGTAACGGACCGAAGAACGACGCTTAAGGCGTTGAACGTTGCAATTTCTATTAATTAAAATTGTTTAATGTTAAGACTTGTACTTTGAAATTTTGTATTTTGTTAATCTTTACTTTCATATTTAGTAACAAAATTATTAAACAAGTATTTTTGTTTAATGGATACCTAATTTACACAAATTTTATGATTTCGAAAATATAAATACGAAATTTTAAAATTTTGAAAAATATAATTGCGAAATTGGCGATTTTTTTTGTGAATTTTCCGTACCTCTATTTATAAGTAATGTATTACATACAACCATGTAAAGGACTACTTACAAAATATTGCACAATGCCAATATTAGATTATAGGTTTCAGTTGCTGGAGACCATTTAGGTACTACTGCAGCTTCTAATTCTAACACTAAACATGCTATATATATATATACATAGTGTGCATAGAGTACTGAATTCATTTCAAAGGGTATTGTAATTAGTGGGATAAGGAACATACACAATGAACATAGCATTTTAAATTTCAAGGCAATGAGCACAAAATGATGTAGTGTATACAAATCAACTTGCCACATTGTCATGGGCAGATGTATCATTTACCATCAGGTAAATTTCAATGAAATTTCCATCAGGTCAATGTTACATTTGTCTCTGTGCTTCATAGTATAATTTTTTTGTAGAAGTTATTAGATGAGAGAAGATAATTATCTTTTACAAAATAATTAAACAAAGTTCACAGCTTGGATGCTTGTAAAAGACTGGTCTATTCTATATCATTCTGTTCCTAATATTTTAGTAACTTTTTCTATTTGCAACAATCTTTTATCATGTATTATCTAAACAAAAGATACTTTAGCAGTTACATACACTATCTTGATTAGTCTATTGGACACTTTAAAAATAAAGACAATAATTTGATGTTTTCTGTTTAGTATGGATATAGTCAATTAGCAAAGGATATCTCTATGGCCTCAAGTTACATGGACATAACTCAGATCATATAATCTTTATAACTGTAGATCATAATCAACCAAAACTTAAATATTGAACACATTAGGTCAGATAGTTTTAAAAAAAATAATTTGTTTTATTTTCTTTAAAGTTCACTTAAACTTATCAAATGCTTGATTTTCTGATTGATTGATTTGTTTGAGGTAACAGGCAGCTATCCTCTAAAATTGACTATTTACAATAATCAATGGCTTTAGTCAACGCTCATGACTATTGTCTATAAAATAGGAAACGTATAAAAACTATAAAAGGGAAAACATTGTTTAAGCTATCAATCACATTACTATTCTTCATCGCTTAATAAAACTATGAATAGAACAGCTTATAAAGTTTCTTATGCTTTCTATTGAAATGAGACAGTATTTAAGTTGCGGATTAATATCAATGATCTACATCATAACTTAATAATTATAGACATACGTTAAGTTTAGAGCCGGATGAAGGCGTCGAACCAGGCGTTGCATCGTTGAGTTCGTCGGGGGCTTCTTCCTTGATAGTTACGCCGAGGAGGGGCCCGAGGTCCATAAGGACGCGTTCTATCTCCTCCCCGCTTGGTTGGAATCCTGAGTTTTCCATTAAGAATGTCATAAAACTACCTTATCTGGTTAACTTCACACATCTTTTTACTATGTTCGGAGAACAAATACAAAGAACTTTCACCCAGCAGCCCCTAAGAGCGAGCACGTCAACATTATCATGATCACTTAGTGATGAGGGACTCTCAAAAGCGTTTTGTTTTCAATATCACCAATCGGTTCGAATCCATTAAAATTTTATAGATGTTGGACACTACACATACACAGGACTTTTCAGGAATATTATTCGAAAGTGTCATTCGTCACTTTTTAACTTTCAAGAACACAAATATTAGTGAGCGTCCACCCGTGCAATACCATCGCCGTACCATAGACAACAGACTACAGGCGCTGTGTCTCACTCAAATATGGATTTGCCATTAAAGCGAAAACGTTCTCTACAGTTTATTACCTACAACCGGTGTAACTTATTAGTATTATTTTTTTTATATTCGTTTAATTGTATATCTATGGAAAACATAGTAACACATTATTTAGATATGTTTGAATAAATTCAAAAATTTTTTCTAAAACAAGTACTTCTTTACCTGAAATGAAAAATAATAAAATATGCTATAAAATTATTGGTAAAAAAACAAACACATAAAACTTCTTTTTTGTTATCCTTAATTATGCATTTGAGGAAGGTATGTTTTAAATTATTGAGATAACTTAGGCTGCTAAGTGACAACGACGAATGCGTGACAACTTGAACACGTCAAGTAAAGTCTCGAAAATGGCTGACTCGGGGCCTAGTAAAAGTGATATTGAAGCAGTTTTTCAAAGGTTACGAGCGATTCCTTCGAATAAAGTAGGTATATTTAAAACTTGTTTGGTTTCTTTTACATGGTGGTTTAGATAAATTGTAATTTTTTGTTCTTGTGTAGGTATGTTTCGATTGCAACGCCAAGAACCCTACGTGGTCATCAGTGACATACGGTGTATTCATCTGTCTGGACTGTTCAGCGGTTCATCGCAGTCTGGGAGTGCATCTAACTTTCGTACGTTCCACACAACTCGACACCAACTGGACGTGGAAACAACTGAGAAACATGCAGCTGGGTGGCAACGTAAATGCTGTACGAATAGATTCTTGTTTTATATTCAGTAAATAACACTGCTTTTGTACTCTTGTGCGAACGTAAATTGACATGTTGAATTTGCCTCTTTACTTAAGCTTATGGTTTGATAAATCTAACAGAATAATTAGTCTCAACTTGAAGTACTATACGGTCTAGGAAATTCTGAAATTTTAATATTATATATGTAATCTCTTTGTTATAGACACAGTACTTCCGCACACATGGATTGGTGACTGATGATGCTCGTCAAAAATACAGCTCTCGTGTAGCACAAAATTATAGAGATAAATTAAATGCTCTCTCTGAACAAGCCATGAAAACATATGGAACAAAAGTTGGTAACTTTTTAATTATTTTATATAATGACTCAAGTGAAATGTTGCTACCTGGTGGTAAGTAATACTGTACACCTGATGGTAATATTATAGTAGTAAGTAATAATACGCCCTCCCATAATAATATGCACTAAACATTATGCACCATACATGAAGATGTTATACACACCGCCACATATTGCTCATCACCCTGTAAGGTTTCAAGTTCAATTAGTTCAGTAATTTCACTAGCTGCAACACTCTTCAGATGTCACTTTACTGTTTGGTGGCAGGAAAAGATGCAATGGTACATACCTCGAAGGTTTCTGATGAAATGAGATATATGACCTAGTAAATTTGTAAAAACACTACATTACTCCATTATCTATTTGTATTAAAAAAAAAATAAAAAAATATGTTTTTATGTAAGTCTCTATTACCAAAGAACATCTTCATTAATACTAATAAAATAATACCTAAAACAAAACCAAAAACTACAAATGGGCATAAATTTTCAGAGTAACAACTAAATGGCGGTGGACATATTTCCTCCATACCTCAACAGACTGTAGTTTATATGGAAACCGATAATAAGGGGAGATTACTTTCTATACCCCAATGTGTGCGATGCTATCACTGTTCATTACATTCAAATATAAGAAGAATGTTATACGATAAAATTTTAGTTTTTCAAATTGGCATAATTTTCAGTCGCAATTGCAGTCAACATGTTTGTTTTCTTTGCTAAAGGTCTGGGTTTAGCGAAAATAACAAAATTTATAGGTTAACTTTGTAACATAATTTTTTTATCCTAAGGAACTGACAAGTCATGCAAGTTGTTAATATGATGGGAAATGATACATTTACCCATAACAATTTGCCTCTAGTTAGAATGGTACATACACCATTACATTGCACCTACCGCTCCGGATAAGATGTTAAGTCCCATTATACCCAATTAATATTACTAGCTACAGCACCCTTCACACTGTGTCACTCAGTAATGTTCACATATTATTTTTTGGTGGCAGAAATATGTTCCGGTGGTACCTTTCTAGACTATCACCGTTAACAAAAATTTCCACCAGCTATTTCATTATTAAAGACAACATTCAATTTGATTAACTTATTAATGTTAGATAAAGATTAAAAACATGTTTATTTTGTCTCAGCTACACTTGGAACCGGCCCCAACAGAGGCTAAGGATAAACATAAGGAGGCAGAACGTGAGGTAGACTGGTTTATGCAGCATGGCGATGTCCCCGCCACTAGTACTACTAATCAGACTAGCCTTACGGCACAGGTAACATTGCACTGCTTCTGCTGGCTGTAGCAGCTGAATCAATGAAGTAACTATACCCTCACTCAAAATAACATTAAAACATTGTTATAAGTAATTTTAAATTGATATCATGTTAACTTAAATACCCTTTAAATTGTCAGAACTGAAGCAAAACTTCTCTATCAGAAGTATTGTTGTACTTGCAGTTGTGTTAAGATTCCTGAGAAACTGTTGATAATTTTTAGCTGTTCAAAGGTTGCTGCAGTTGAAACTTTCAGCATTTACAATGTTATTTGATTTTACACTTTCATTTGCTCAACGTATCTGAATGATATTACATTTTATCCAGGCTTATGGTATGACACAAGTAAGTGAGCCATGTTACATGCCTAAGTTGTAAACATTACTTATTTCTTAACTGTTGGCCAATAATATTTGTACATCCATTGCTTACCATGTTTAGAGCATGCCTTGATTTTGTATTATTCTTGACATAATCAAGTATTATCATATTTTTTGTTTAGTGTTTGTGAAATTAAAATAACAGTTTTTTTTGATAATATATTTTGTTATTTTAATAACTACAGTTGTGAAGTTTAAATAATTGTGCATACTTTCATACTTGATACGGGGTAGTGCGCTAATGATTAAGTTCTGCATTAATCCCTCCTAACTGTATATATGAACTGAATAAATGGAGTATGATGTTATGTTTTCTGCAGGTTGTGAGTCCCAGTGGGGAGAGCCTGAGTTCAGAGGCACGTTTGTGGGGTGCGGGCGGTACTGCATCCAGCAACAGGCCCTCTGGCCGCCGCCCAGGGGTACTTATTGCACTTTTCTTATATTTTGTACAAAATTATCCCTAATATAACTCAATTATTTTACAAGATTTTTGTGGCTTATAAAAACGAACATGGCCCATGAATTCATAATCCAACAGCTAGGGGCCCGTAAAAGTGGACTGGGTGCAACCAAAGTTGCTGCGAACTTTGAAGACATTGAACGTGAAGCGATGATGGCGCAAAAACTAAAAATGGAGGTTTGTAATTTATGTTCTAAAAATCACTCATTCAGTTTATTCATAATTTAGAAGAGTGTGTTCAGGAATTGCAAGATTTGATGTCGCCATCGCCCTTCTACCATCTGACGTTTATACACATGGCCAACTTGCATCATTTCATTGTCGATATTCTGCTCATAAGGACGAAACTTATCGCCTCGTTCTTCACAATAAGACCAGCCAGGGTATAGAACAGCCTGTCGGCGTCGGCTTTTCAAGGGGAGAGTGAATAGGTTCCTTGTAGACAAGCACGCTCTGCCGCATAAATTACATCTCGACATTCGTTTCGTTTGAGAAAGCGTCATTGTGTATGCGCGCAGGCGGCGGAAGGCTCGTGCGCCGCGACTCTGGAGTGTGTGGAGCGCGAGGCGGCTCGCCTGCGCCCCGACGCCGCGCCCCGCGCACACTCCGACCGGCTCGGCATGGCCGCCGCACGCATCCCCGCGCAGGGGTGAGCTGATACCATCTCTCTCAACTAAAATATATGTCAATAGTTAATCTGCACCCGCGGAAAGTTAAAGCAGGAGATGGCAATAATATTCTAACCCGTATAATGTGTGCGTGTTCGCATGTCGCAGGGGCGTGTCACACTCAGTCACATCAGATATGACCAGCATTGAACAAGAGGACACGCCATCGGCGCGCGCGCACCTAGACGACAACGACGACTTTAACTCGGTCTTCACCATGATCAGGTGGTTACGCATACACACTCGGCTATATACATGCATGGAACCGTCGACAGTTACCGGGAGCTAACATCTTTTGTTCTAATCAGGAACGAGCCATTCAGTAGCGGACGGGCGGCAGACGGCGACGCGCGCGACTCGCGTTCGGACTCGAGCTGGGAGCGCATCGAGCCGGAACCGCTGCGCCCCGTGCGCACTATGTTCGACGCGAACGCGAACAACGCCGGCGGCAACACCGCCACCAACACCGTCACCGGCAGCAGCCGCTCGCGCACCACACGCACCACGCGCAGATCTGAACCCGAGGACGACTCCGCCGTTAAAAAGTTTGGCTCGGCAAAGTCTATTAGCTCTGCGCAATTTTTCGGAGATCAGGTAAAGTAAAATGACGTGTTGGCTCAACAAATAGAAATAAGATTACTTTAAAAAAAATTAACAAAGAGTAAGCGAGGGCTGCGGTAAGAGTCTTTTGTTTATCCCGCGCAGGATTCGCGGTGGGAGCGCGACGCGAATTTGTCTCGTTTCCAAAGCAGTTCCAGCATCTCGTCGGCGGAGTACTTCGGCGACGAACGCGCGAAGCGACAACCCGCCTTCTCTATCTCCGCACCCGACCTCGACGAGGTATTTTCACCCACAATATACTACTTTTTCTGAGCCATATAGGTAATACGTTAGAAGGTCCTGCCTCTAGACCAAAGTCTTTGTCGTTAATTTTCTTTGTAATTTCTTTATGTTTTTAAACATTTTACAAGGACTGTGGCCGGCCATATTGCATATTGCATTTAGTCTTCAAATGTTTTTACCCTGTACGATTGTGTGAGGTTGCCACTAATACGAGGTGTCGGCGCGACGACGGCAGGTGCGCGAGTCGGTGCGAGCCGGGGTGACGCGCGTGGCGGGCCGCCTCTCCTCGCTGGCCAACGGCGTCGTCTCCTCCATACAAGAGCACTACGGTTACTGACAGCACAGCGCCTGCGCCGGCGCCCATGCGCTCACTTACGCATCGCACACCCGCCTGCGCTCGCCTGCTGCAAACGCTCCCGACGTCTCTATTAAATAATCCACGATTGAGTTTATGGCTACCTCTCAAACGTCGCAAGATGTTTTACATTATCAAGCTTTGTATCAATAAAATCAAACAAACAGACGAGATTACTGATGACAAACACAAATTGAAAGGCAAATTTTATCAATGCAATGCCACTTCCCTCTGTTGTGTGTAATTATAATCTTTCCATATTTTGAATACAATTCTTGGTTAACATTATTTAGCTTTGTTATTTGCAGAAACGCTAGCTTGGACTGGCCATTCCTCTTGATATGTATTTGTATTTAATAATGGTTGTAACTGTGCACGTAAGCCGTTGTGATGTCCAGTATAAACCCCATATCGTCCGCCACACGTACGTCGGGAGTTTGTTAAGCGGCGGAGGAGAACAAAAGTGTGTGTGAGGCGTCGCAGGCTGTCTGCTGCGCTCGACGTATTACACCTAGAGTTAAGCATTTACTTCTACATAAACCATCTGACGTAGGGCCAGGTATACAGTAGATTCCTAGGTTTATTTGTAAATTTGCATAGTTGATTATTGTGTAGATGAGAAGTGTTATATGATTCCTGGGCACTTTCCCCTCCCGCTCAACTGCTGCCTCTTCCTGCAGCCCTGCTACGCGGGATCCACTTGCACTTTGTTACTATCCCATATATCTCTATTAATTTACTGAACCATTCAATATTTCACCGTCCGCTTTATCCGCAGTCGTAAAAGTAGAAATCCACAAGTGTCAAGGCCCACGGTAAACCTAATGTATTGTCATTTTGTTTTTGAACATTTGTTCGGAAGTTTGTATAGAAATAATCAAAAATGTTTTAGATTTTAATTGTTGATACAAAAAAATATACAAATACATTTGCAAGAGACTTGTTTTATTTGAAGTTTAATGGCGTCGTGTGTGTCGTGTGTGGTGTCGTCACGGCAGCGTCGCTACGATGCACAGGTTCTCCGGCGTGACGGCGCGCGGCACGAAGTGGCAGAGGCGCGCGCGGAAGCCGCGCCGGCGCAGGAACGCCGCTCGGCCCCAGTCGAGCAGCGCTTTGGCGCGTCGTCCCACTGCCTCCTTTTCCCTCGCATCCAATACTATCGTTTCGTCTCGGCCTCGGCCGTCGTCGTCTTTATTAAAGTTTGCTTTAAATTCAGGGCTATATTCATCGGTAACGGGGGGCTTACGGGGTCGTCCTGTGCCACACGTCGCCCATGACACTATGCCGAGCATTATGTTGAACTCCTCTTCGGTGATCCCCAATTCCTGCGTAAATGTTCATATCGAAACTATACTATATAACTATACAAAACGATCACTAGGCCAGCGATTTTGGAGATGATAGGTTTTTGTTATCTACATTTTGACGTCGTGTTCCGATTCGAAGGGCGCTATAGATTGTAATTTACGCGGGTAATGGGACTTAACATATGTCCCGGAGCGGCAGGCGCAGTGCGGCGATGGTTGTCATCCTAACTAGTGCCTCATTGCTATCGGTGAGTGTATTATCACCAGATTAATGTCTCGTCGCTTTTTATATAACAAAATACAGGAAATGAGGTGAAATATTCTAGTCGGTAAGTAGGCAGAGCGCGGCCAGATTTTAAGTAACAGATCTCAGTGAAAAAAATTAGTAATGACCTGCAGCTCTCCGACGTACGCGCTCAACTGGCAGCGGTGGTGGCAGCAGGTCGCGATTACCGCGCCGACAGTTTTGCTCAGGGAATCGGACGTGATACATCTTAGGGCATAATCTGAAACAACTTTCTATTACATACACATTTTCTTTTTGTAAAAAAATTTCATTTTGACGTGCTACGGATTTATGTGGTTTAATAAACCCTTCGCCCTTTTTCCTTTGGACATTCAGAGACACGGCCCACATGCATCATTTTACTATCGATATTCTGGTAAAGACAAAACGTCAGAGAACGAAAGAGAGAGGAGTGAATAAATTTCTTCTAAACTAGTGCAGCTTTTTGCCGCGTAGTTTGCAGCTCCACTTTTGATTGGGTGGGGATATACAAGAAAAAAAACCTAATGCAGCTACACTCGCTATTGAGGAGATTGAAAACGATGGAAACATGACCCAAAAGTTAATTCCGCTGGTGGACATGAAATTTACACAGGTACACTAATCACTTGATTTTACAAGTATTTATAGATTATATATAGGTAGTAAGCAGCGAGTGCAATGTACCAGTAGCGACCCCGCAGAGGTGCTTGGCGAGTCCGACGAGTGCGGCGGCGGGCTGCACGGCGGGCACGTGCTGCAGCTGCAGGTGCGCGAGGTCGGCGCGCAGGCGCAGCGGGGACTCGCCCCCGGGGAGGCGCGCCCGCGCCGCGTTCTCCCGCTTGTGCCGCAGCGGGGCGCGCTCCACCAGCAGCACGCGGCTACCGCTGCCGGCGCCGCACCACGCCCGCGACGCCAGCACCGACAGCTCGCCTGTACGGCTCAGCTCACTGTACTGCTATAGCTCTTTGAATACATGCCTTTTCTTACAAATATTACCTATCAGTTTAATTGGGAATGTCAAATTAATATGTATTCTATTCCGTTGTTCAGAAAGTATTTTTTTTTAGGAAATGAATGACAGTTTGCGTATAATAAACAAATACTTTA
>DWIB01000373.1:0-10210 GCA_018248155.1 Cressida cressida
AATATTTTAAATATAATTTATTGAATTCTATTACTACGCAGCAAGTTTTGTTCGAGGGTATAAATAGGCGGTATTAGAAGAGGCTAGTTAGTCGCCGACCAGCCGTGAAGTATGTAGTACGAAATAGTGTTCGAGTCACCGAGTAGCATTTATTAAGAAAGAATATTCTAGATAGTGAGTCGCCGAGAAACCGTGAAGTGTTTAGTATGGAAGAATATTCTAGATAGTGAGTCGTAGAGTATCGTTTAGTGAAGAAGAATGTTCTAGAGAGTCGGGGCTCCGTCCACCTTTATGAGAGTGCTGTTTACGCGAAGGACTGTGTGACAGACACTGTGAAGGTCAGATGTATCGTGAAGAGAGAACTTGAGAATATTGAGGAGTAATTAGAGAAGTGTGGGTGAGTTGCTGAGCAGATTTTGGAGGAGTAATCAGAAAGGCGTTAGAGTAAACCGTCTTGAGAAGCGAAGGCCGACTGGGCAGTAAGGAGAAACGGTCTGAGACAGAGTGAGTAGAGTTTATTGAGTTATACAGTAACATGTGTTGATGATGATGTCATCTGAATTTGTAAATAAATAAGTGGGTTTCTTACAAATCTTTCAATAATCATCCAAGTAGTCTACACACCGTAGGAATAAATTATGATTGAAAATAATACCAACATATAATAATAAATAATAAACAAATAATAATTCCTACATATATATACAAGTAAAGAAAAAAAGGATCGTCTGATGATGAATCATGAAGGTCATTATTTTTTTATATATTCCAAATGTCATATTAAAATTCAATGTCATATTAAATATTCAAAAAAGTCATTATTTTTAATTTAAATATTCCATCAAGTTCTGTTCATAGTCACAGATGGCGACGTACACTATGTATGTTTATTTAATCTGTGATACAAAACGACATTTAGTCAGAAAATGGAAAAGTTGAAATTTTCGAATAAAATCTCTGAACCCCTGAAATGTTCTTTTGCATGTTGCTGGTGATAGAGCACGACCACGATATGCCTCGACTAGCATTCGATGCACTTTTGTCCAAATGGAAACAAAGAATTAATGCTCATCGCAAATTATCTCTTTTCGGCCCAAAATTAGACATTTTAAACACAAAAAAAAGTTGGATATTGTTTGTTCAATGACTGTAAAGTTATTGAATATTTTTTAACAGATGTCATTCCACCAAAGAAAATAAAAATTAAGGCTCGTTCACGAGTTTTTCCGACACATTTGTATCTTAAGGCTCATTTCATACCGGTACACCTAATACTCACGTCATATTTTCTTATAGGCAGAGTTCTAAAATGCAGACTTACAGAGTCGAAAACCCCTCGTCCACGCGCAACTCGACGCAATCACAGCGCGCACAGTTTAAGGTCTACACTCTACACAATAACTAGTCGAGCACGGGCAGTGGTAAATAAAACAATGTGTATGCTACTCTTAAAGAGTTTAATTACTTTGTTCTTGGAACTCGGAATATGTTCGTCACGTACATTGGCACCTTTTGTTTTATTTAAATGTATATTAAATTATAGATTTAAGCAACTTCTCTATAAAATATATTTTTATTCTTACATTTATTTTTATAAATTAGTAGGTACTGCAGTTACGAATCACAAAACAAACGTTACAGGAGTCTGAAACGAGTGGGTTCGGCGTATCACTCAAGAGTAACGTGCACACACACGCTTACCTACACACAACACAACACACACACACGCACGCACACACGTCATTCTCACGAGCGTGCCGTAACCTAAGTTGTACTTCAGTGATCTAATGACAAATTAACTGGCACGGGAGCACTCCGCGTCTGCGGGCACGTTTCGTGTACGAGCAGCGTGTCGACGCGGCCAACGGCGCGGAGCGCTCCCTATAAACTGATTAATTCATAGACACAATATAAATATAGTTAACATCTAAAATCACAACAGCGAGGGACGCGCGGACGTCCGCTCGTAAAGTAATATACTTTATTACAAAAATAACGCTCCGCGAAGACGACGGTAAGTACATAAGGTAAGTAAATACATAGGAAGGTAAGGGCGCAAGCTTCGCTCGGCAACCCATCACAGCTTCTTGCCTCTCGACATTTTTCAACGCGTTCACTGCACGTATGACGTGGCACCGGTAGGAACAAGAGTGTAAGCAAAGATGGAGCAGGCGCAGTTGCGGTCGCTCAGGGCAGCGGCTGCTCGGGTTTGACGTCAGGGGCGCGACCGTCCGCTGCCAGAAGCCGGTCCAGCTCCTCGTCCTCATAAAACACGACGAAGTGCTCGGGCTTTGCGACCGCCTCAAAGATGGAGCACACGGAGGGTTTCACGTTGTAGAAGTAGAGCGGCTGAGAGCGCGCGTGGAAGTCGGCGGTTAGTTGCTCGATGCTCTTGGCGGCGGTGTAGTCCGCGCTGTAAATGTGCGTGCACTCGAGCACTACGGGCACGGCGCCGCCCGCCGCGCACTTGTTCACCAGCCGCCGCACGTACTCCACCGACGGGAACATCAAGCAGCGGTCCGGCGTGATCATCAGATACTCCACTCCCGCCTCCGTCTGCGTGCAAAACGAGCCGTCAGACATAGACCGTACATAGTCGCCGTCCAAACTTATAGACACAAATCGACAAAATCAGTTACAACGACTACAAAATATTAGTAAACACTAAACAATGGTTATGCTCGCGGTTCTCAGAGTTCAAGTGAGCACAGCGGCGTCATAATATGCGCAAGAAAGTAACACAAGTGTAGGCATAGTAAGGCACTTTTCTTTACACTCTTGAAAGGGCGAGCAACGGTAAGTGCTTCGGGCGCCTACCTTGAGCAGTTCCACAGAGAGCTTGGGGCGCGCGGCGTGGTACAAGATGAAGATGATGTTGACCACGACGCCGGTCAAGATGCCCAGCTCGATTGGGAGAGTGAGGCAGAGCACGAACGTGCCCACGCCCGGCACCAAGTCCAGCTCTAGAATCCACGCGGAAGCAGAAAGGGTCACTTAATGAATCAAATAAAATCACAGATAACAAGAAAAGGCATTTTTTTTGTTTTCCAAATCTTTATGTGAAGAAAACTAAAATGAGGTTTCTCTTTTTTAAATTTAGTTGCTGTATCAGTCAATGTAACTGGTTTTTTGTCAGAATAACATTGAGATGTAGTTTGTTGAAGCTTTATGGTATGATACCTCATAATATATGATGATTTTTGATTACATACTCAATAACAGAAGCCATTTAACATTCCTATAAGCTTACACAACCTTACATTATTAACAGTACCTTTCATTTTTCTCCGTCTCTGTCCTCATCGTGGATTGATTTTTCTTAACATTTTTGTGATGTATTCAATATGATTCGAAATCCGAATTAGTTTCACAATAATGATAATAATAAATAAAGAAATTTCTATATTCACTTTATGATATTTAGAGACAATTAAAATTTGCTAATAAATTTGTGAACATGATAATTTTTTTTAATGGACTCTTTTTCTGTTTTATCGCAATATTGGAAGAGTATATCTACAAGTGGTAGGACTTCGTCACCGGAGACCATCTAAGGAGGTACCACCGCGGCGCCTAGTAACTGTAAAATATTAACTGTAACATCTTATATCCCGGGGCGTCGGGCGCAATGTGTCGGTGTATGTACCATTCTGACTAGCGCCGCAGATTAACGTCTCGCTAAACTAGTCGCTTAGCTATGTTAAACCTCGCTACAGGAAACAAAACAATACAGCAATAAACAATGTAAAATGGAATGGCTAACACTAAAGTGGATATATAGAATTTATTGTCTTCTCTAAACAAAATATTCGAAAAAAGTTATCAAGTGTCCTTTTTCTTAAGATCAATTATCAATTTGTATTCAAAAATGAATTAAGAATTATATTTGAAAAAAGACCCATGATAAATGATCAGCTCAGTGTGGCGTCGGCAGCGCACCCGCTCCCATTCCCGCGTGGCGACACACTAATGTCTCAAACAGTTCCGGAGCCGGCACTTTTAATCAATTTTAAATAAACTTTTGGTCCCTAATTTGTGACAATTAAATAACGATGAACATTATCTAATAAAATTGATCCGTATGTTTCCGACACCGGTGACTGACGATCGCCGTTGCCTCGCTCCGCGTGCGAGCTGACGAGCTGAAGCGCTCATGACTAGTTTTTTTATAATGATTAATTTTTATTTCGATTATGTATGAATGGGATAATATTTTAGTGAGAGGTCTGAGTTACGTTATCGCGACAGCAGTAACCTATCGGGGGTATCACTAAATGAATTATGAAAGATTGCAGTTGATGCTGTACACACGGATCCGGGCAGTACTCACTCTTGGCGCGCCACATCGGTTTGACGACATCGTACTCCACCATGAAGAGGATGGCAGAGATGATGACCGCCGCGAGGGCGGCTTTCGGGATAAACTCGAAGTACTGCGTGAAGAACTGCAGCGCCAGAATGACCATCACTCCTGGAAATTGTTAGCACGTCCTATTAATTTAAGTCTTAATGTAATCAGAAGAAGGATTTGAAATTATTTTAATTTGATTTTTTACTTTCATCGTTGTATAGGTTTTCATTTACTAAAAGAGCACCGACGGACAAAGAGAACGAGGCGATACGGCGGCTGTGAAGGCAGAAGGATCTCTTGAAAACATGAACGGCCGAACCTCGCCATGTTGTAGCAGTAGAGTAAATTAGAAAAACGAGCGGATATTCAATAGAAGTTCACTTTCATGCTTAATAGTTAAATACATAATGATTATTAAAATTAAAAACTTGAAAAAAAAAATAATTAATGAACTCGTATAGCAGGAAGCATAAATTGGAACAGAGGCCCGCCCGACAGTTACTCTCACGGGCTGCTCTCGGACGTGACGAGGTAAAAGAGAACACTACTCACCGGTGTACATGCCGTTAAACGTAGTCTTCACTCCGGAGCCGTTGGAGACGACGGAACGTGCGAGCGATCCCCCGCCGGGGTACGCCTGCATAAAGGAATTGCCCACATTGACCACGCCCAGGGCTATCATCTCTTGAGTGGCGTCAATGGTTCGTCCGTCCGAGAAGGCCTTGCAAATAGCGATATCTTCCAACAGGACGATCAAAGGGATGACCAGCACGCCGGAGCCAAGCTCCGACACCATCTCTAGGAAATCCGCGGTGCTGTTGTCCGCGCGCACGTAGCTGAAGGGCGGCAGCTGCGGCACCGGCACCCCCGACGGTATAGCGCCTGCGCACACATAGACACACCTGCTCATACCCGACCTATTCCGACGTTGCCTGATATGGCAATGGCTACTCTAAGTTATCTACTAAAAATCAAATAGGTTCGAGAGCTGGTACTAACCACCGCGCACGTTATCGGCTGAAGTCAGCATAAAAAGAAAAATTAAATCCGTTACACATAGACGAAGAAAACGCACAACACGTACATGACGTGGGTATATGTGACGCCGAACAGGTACTCACCCATGAGCCGCACGGGAGAAACGCCGCGCGTCGCCACGAACCAGAAACCGAGCGACCCGGACACCACCACCACGATTGCATTGCGGCAGGTCCCCAACAACCACAGGCATTTGGTTAAAACCTTCTGCCGCGTGCTCGGTCCGTTCTCAGCTTTCAGTCCCAATTTCACCATTCCTATTTTCTGTACATATATTTTAAATAATACCGAGAATGCGCTAAAATTCGTAACTGGAATATTATTTAATCACGAAGCATAACTCACCCTCATCATCAGCAGCAGCGCGATGCAAGAAAATCCCAGAACGGGATCCCAAAGCGCCGCACTGTGCAAGTTGCGAAAAATGGAGATCCACTGCTGCAAGAACGTGTTCCCGGTGACGGTGATCGCGAACAGGTCCTTGACCTGCGAAGTGGCGAT
This sequence comes from Cressida cressida, assembly GCA_018248155.1. Lineage (NCBI taxonomy): Eukaryota > Metazoa > Arthropoda > Insecta > Lepidoptera > Papilionidae > Cressida > Cressida cressida. The sequence continues at coordinate 5,891 of DWIB01000373.1, forward strand.
CATGAGCGCCACCGCCGACGTGAACCCGGAGGACACCGGGCCCGATACGAAGTTGATGAGGAAGCCAAGGCCGAGCACACCCATCAGGAGTTCCACGAGGCCCGTGAGGAAGTTGAGGAGGATAGCCTTCTCGAGCACGCCGCCGGCGACCTGCCACGTGAGCAGGGACGCGATGGCGGTGGGCCCGGCCGGCACCGCGCGGCACCCGCCCAGCACGATGTAAATGAAGCAGCCGAGGAAAGAGCCGTACAGGCCGTGCTGCGGCGGCAGCCCTGCGATGTTGGAGTACGCCAGCGATTGCGGGATCACCGTCAGCCCCACCGTGACGCCGGCGATCAGGTCGCCGAGCGCCTTCTCCGCGTTGTACCTGGAACGCGTCGCCAGTCTTCCGTTTGTAAATCATTTTATGGATAATGGACATTAATGCATTGGCCGGCATCGCGGTATCACCGGCCGGGTGTAGTAGACGCAGGTGCAAAATCTTACTACGCGGCGTCAGTCGACTTCGTGTGCGAGGCTACAGATACACGGGATATATATTTTAATTTATCAAAATTACCAAGAACCATTTAGATATACAATACGGTTTAAAAGGTCACGAAATCAACAACAGGTCAGTAATGACTCTCATAAGGGAATTTAACGCTACGGTCGAAGAACAGGCTCGTGCCCGTATTCTAGTTTCTGGTAAAATCGCCATGTCAGTTGTAAAAGTTTTGACAAACAGAAATGAGTATCCGCCGACGGATACCCACAATACAACACAACAACAGCAAAAGCGACACCGCGAGTAACGTTGACATTAATTTGTATTCGGCTGTGGACCTCGGATCCGTGCGACCAGTATTCAACGAGTAGTCAACATACGTCGAGAGTATTTAACAGCATTGATATAATAAGAAGTCAGCTTGTCTACCTTCAATTTGGCGAGCCGTGTTTGTTTTATAAAGTAACAACAAAAGAGGGGTGATAGAGTGCAGGTGTTTTACTCACTGCGGCAGCCACGCTGCGATGGGCAGCCGCTTGTGCAACGTCTTGCGGTTGATGCGCCGGCGCAGCGCCGCGCGCCACCCCTCGCGCGCCGTGCCCTCGCTCACTGCGGACCAACACATCTTTGTATGCTTCCTAAAAACACTAACTCCGCTGTGGCCGGCACACACGACTATTTTATTCCACGTATATATCCATTGACTCGGGTGTAAATATAGAGGTGTAATAAGATAAAATAAATATATTTTTATAATTCTTAAACTATGTAAAATAAGTTTCGTCCGGGGGCGTGTATATACGCGCGCCACAAGCCTAACAGTGGACGTGACGCTGCGCATCGCACGACTGCCGGCGTCGAGGGAAGTGGAGTGTGCGCGTGCGCGTGCGCGGGCGAGGGGAGTGCGCCGGCAGGGAGACGGGAGGGGAGGGGAGGGGAGTTGCGCGCACGCAACGCGTCGCCGGTGAGAAATCGATTTAACAGGCGAGCGGCGGAGCGGCGGAGCGGCGGCGCGCAAATGTTCAAATCCCCACAACTCGTTTAAATAGAGATCGAGATAGAACGCCGCCTGCTCAGAATTAGGAGCCGGTACTCACGTATGTAGTCGTTGCTGGCGTTCTTGTCGTCGGGCGGCGGCAGGGAGCCGGAAGAGGCGTTGTGCTTGCGGCGCGGGATCATCCTGCAACAGCAAGCCCCCGCCCTTTAGTGTTCCTTTTTTCGCTGACAATATTTTTTTAATATCATGAAATAAGCTTAAATCTATGCTCCGTTTTCTCTTTTCGTAAATTTAAAAACAAATGATAGTTACCAACATCCGGGTAAGTATACAAACAACAATTCTGTTTGTAACGCACCGGACGAACGTCCTACAGTCGATCGACGCGGCATCTGTCGCTGTCGAGCTGTTTAATGCAATGAATAAAATAGCTATTTAACATTTAATATAACATACACAAAATGTGAATACCTGTTACTTGCAAAATAGCATTGTTTTACATAAGAGCACCATTTTATAAAATACTTTGTGTGCAAACCAACTGTGAAGTAATAACTGCGGGCAGTGCCACCGGTGCTCCGGCCGGGTGACCAGCCGTTGACGTATCAACGGCAATAATATACAATAAATAAACCAAGAGCGAGCATTCCGGCAATGAAGTATAAAAGTTTTGAGCAAAATATGTACAAACACTTGATTTATTACTGCACCGGCGAGCGCACTGGGATTGCCTACTAAGGGCGGATTGTTGGGCAGGACGCCGGGAGCAGTTGAGCTCACATGAATGAATGATTTGAGTTCACAACTATCAAACAGAGAGCGCGTGCTGCGCGTGCTGCGCGCGCCGGCACGACACGAACTCTGCTCTTATGATAAGAAACCTATTTTAATTAACACAGATCTGAGAAACATAATGAGGCACGGCTGTGACCAGCCTTCGCCTCGAGGCTCGAGCAGACAGACGTAACGCGCTCCGCGGTGTTCGTGTAATGCTATGCCCGACGTCCGTGGCCGCGGATATCGACTATAGCGTATGCTTTGTATACTTTATAAGTTTTACGTTTTCCGAGCGTGCCGAAGCAGACGCGGTCGGTTGCAGGAGCCCCTCGATTAATGCGTAACAGTACCATTACGGTAAAGTCCGGACATTGGGCTACAATGCCAACACATAAATCCGCCAATTTTTTTAATACTAGCTTAGGAGCGACAAGCATTTCTACAGTAGCTAAAAGGCTAAGCGCACATTTTTAGGTATCGCTGCTTTGAGCCGAGCCACTCCTCGTCTGCGAGACGCCGACGAGAAAATAAACCGCGAAAATAAATTGTTCCCATTCCTTACTGTTATGAAGGTCGAATTATATTTCACAATCTAGTTTACTTTGAAATCCTTTACTTTTGGTGAAACAGTTTCGTTTTATTTGCTTGTAAAAAAATATGTGTTCCTACCTAGAGAACGATAGCAACGTAAAGTACAGTAGTTGCGTCCCTCGTAGCAAATCGTTACGTAACACCGTACTTTTCGCGAGCGGTCGCGCGGCCGAACGCAACTGCGAAGGATCCACTGGAAGCGATTTAGCTTTAGCCGCCTATAGTTTACTTCGATTATGCTTTCAAGTCCATTAGAAATGCTAACAGTTAAATTATTTATCCGGTGCACGGTTACAGACACCACCGCACGCCACTTACGGTTTATTGCATCTTATCGTTTCTTATCGCACTCTTCTCGTCTTACAAAACAACTAAATCCGAGATCGACAGCTGGAAGGTCGCCGGACTAGCACTAACATTTTATGAACATTTTATTTGATTTGTCGATTTTTCAGGTGCCGCGAGAGCGTCCCAGCATTGCGGCCGCATTGCCGCCCGCTGAGCGCACGTAAACGATTTACGTCGAAAGGTCAAATGTAAACGATTGGCGATAGGCGGGAGCACAGAGGGCGCCGCACTACACGCCCCGTTCGCAGGGGTTCAGTGTCTAATTTAATATCCATTATATTAATACATTTTCAGATGACTAGTCAGCCCGCCGTCGCTTGCAACCTCCTAGCTCGGCGCTGGCCAATGGCCTACGCAGCAAACTGCCAAACTCCATATCGTCTAACTGCAAATCGACTCGTATTCAATGTAGAACAAATACAGTCCGAACCACTGGCAGTACAGCTGCTCACGTGAACACCGAACCTGCTTACAAAATTGTAGAAATAATACAATGCCAATTAATTGGCCATAAGGGCAATTGCGATTGTATCTTGGCCGCGACACATCAATTCCAGCCGTGCTCCGTAAATATCTTGAATTCAGTGTTTAGACTTTATCGAGAGTTGTTGGCAACTTTAAAAAAAATTAAAGCGAGCGACGGAACACGGTCGGCCACCGGGTCGAGACCCACAGTGAGCCCTCGCTGCCCACACGAGGCCGCAACCCAACGACTTACTCGCCCGGCTCGACGAGGATCGTTCCCGCCGGTAATGCGAACTCGTCACACATATACCGGGCTGGTGGCCGGGGGTTGGTCACACTCACTTGCGGGGTTTGGCTGTCGAAGCGAGTCGTCAGGAGCGCATGCCGGGCTGCGGCTCAACGGCGATCGGCGGCGGCGGCGACGGCGTAATCGTTGTGACGGCCTGAAGAAGCAAGGTAGCGAATGCGTACACAAACGTACGAACACCGACGCAGTCCGAGCGCGACTGAGCCGTGCCGCGGCGGCCGCGGGATGCGCCGCGGAGGCTGCGCGCTCCGCAATCCCCGCCCGGCGCGGCCCCGCCCCGCCGCCCGCCCCCCCCCCGCGCCCCGCGGCCGCCCCCCCCCCGCGCCCGGCCGACGCCGGGGGGGGGGG
>DWIB01000374.1:0-10209 GCA_018248155.1 Cressida cressida
CCGATTTATATGCAATGCTCAATGACAGCGATTACTTATAATTTCATAGAATATATTATATGCTATAAGCATGTACTTTACGTGTAAGTACAAAAGAGGTTTAGACTAGAAACTAACAACCTTTGTTTATAAGTAAAACAAGATTAGTTAAAGTGAATGAAGATCTAACAGAGGAAACTAAACATTATCATAATCCTTTTTATTTATAATTAGGCGTTAAAGAAATCATTATCGTTAAAGTTAGATTATTTACACAAACACCCTTAATGTACACCTGCGTTATACGTTTAATATTAGTGAACATGTTAATAACATTTGAGTCTATATCAATCTACATTGTGTAGTGGTTTAGTTACAGTGTCTATTGTTAAATGAATGATTGATTGGCTGACATTGACTGTCGTATCGAGTAATGGATAACAGATTATAAAAAGTTATTATTTAATGCTTCAATACGAGTGTCAACGTAGTAAAATAAGTAGAATAATCAATGAAGCTGTATATATTTCGTTTGACTAACCGGACGGAGCCATGTCGAAGGAGAGGAGCGGATCAAGGTCGGGCGCGTGGAGCGGCGCGTGAAGGTCGGGTCTCGCGGAGCGTGCGCCCACCACGGCGCGCAGCTCGTTGCGCACGTACTCCGAGGTGCCGCCGGCGGCGCCCCCCGCCACGCCGCCCCCCACGCCGCCCGACACGCTGCTCGCAACGCCGCCCGATCCCGAACCTGCAAACGTATCAACATTCATATACATACTGAATCCACACAAAGAGGTACGTCTTACAGTATTCCCTCTGCATGTCAAAGCGTGAGACCTGATGGGAAAGTTGCGAGATTTATCAACTTCTTCCATTCCGCCAATACATTTAGAACAAAACGGACGTTTCATTAGAACATTCATAAAAATATTATAATAAATATTGCTGAAATCGAAAAACCAAATTATTTACAAATATAATTTCTATTTTTAAGGCCAAAACCATTTAATCCTATGCGGAATGCCTAAATTACTTTCCGAACAAACCCAATAATATCTTCTCTAAGTACAGCAATATAAAAGCTGGTTAAAATATTTATGCAGTACATTGGTAATATAAAATCACAACCCAAAAGCTCTAAACACTTAGTTACAAAAGTCAAGGTAGCTAGCATAAGCTGTACTAAAATCAATATCAACATGCATAAAACAGTAAACAAGAGATTAATAAATATAGTTATCTAATAAAGGACAAAAGTTCTGATCTTACCTTTCATCAGAAACAAATTTTAATAACAATCATAACTAATAAATAACAATATACAGAATTTGTTAACCAAGTTATTTTACTGATGACCAATATTACAACAGAAAAACATGACACCGTGTTCTCATCATTGCCTACATAAAAACCTTTTCTGGCAGTAGTCTCATATTTCCACTCCATTTACTAATTTTTAAAATTTTTAATTTATGTTAGGGGGAACTATATTATGTATTAAAAAATGTCTAGAATACAAATACATAAGTTTTATGAAATAAAGGAGTAAAATATTTCAAAATGGTTTAAAATATTTGACTTTGACTGTACCATTTAACCATTGACTTTTGTTGGAAGGAGCATGTGAAGAGAAAAGATAATGTTACTTGCTTCAGTGTTTTGTTTTCAGGATTTTTTCACTTCAGTTGTTAGAATACTACTGCCAGCATCAGGATTCCTACATATGCGTACTTACAAGACATTTGCTGTTCGTGAGTCGGAGCGTGCGGCGTGTGCGTCGTGTGCGCCGGATGCGGTGGGTGAGGCGGATGTGGGGGGTGCGGCGGATGCGGCGGGTGAGGCGGGTGCGGCGGTTGGGGCGCGTGGGAGGCGTGGGGCGCGTGCGCCCGCCGCCCGTACTCCCCGCAGTACCCGCTGCCACTCGGCTCGCTCTCCTCATAGTAGCCGGCCACTGCCACACACGCCGCGGTATCAGAGCACGCGAACACGTGTCCAAAGCCTATTCCCCGCGACCTACCTAATACGTTGCACTTCACCAACGCCAACATACGAATATCCAATGTCCTTCTCGATGCACTACGCGATTGGATCTTAGCTAACAAACTTATATTTTTTTTTATAAGAAAATGACGCAAATCTAAGTTACACATGCGTCTAAATTTCATATGATTTATATTATACTTATTTCATATCTTTACTGAAAATACTATACATTATATAAATAAAGCTAGTATAGTCATGCAATTAGTAATAATATTAATTTAGATTCGGCAACCATTTCAGAATATGAACGAAAAACCGTACGATTACTAGTATTCTACAGGCATGCTGAAGAATTGAAAGTTTCTCTAGGAATTCAATCATGCTAAGTTCAGATACCTATTAAAGAAACTTAAATCTAACTTCTAAATTAGTATTCTTAATGCAGAAGCGTACCAATAAAATTACTTTTACCTATATATAAATTCCTTGTAAAATGTTTAAAAAAGAAGTTACACGGAGAGCACTTTGACTTCATATTAAAATAATAAATATGTAAACAGTACGCTTTAGACGACAATAACGCAAAAAAACGTTTTCCCTTTAATATAGAAATAAATTTTCCTTATTTATTGAACGCTTAACAACAGGTAAAAATTTGATTCCTATTATTTAAATACCATCATGAGTCCGCTTACCTAGGTGAGGACGGGGCGCACGATGGTAAGGCTGATGCGCCATAGGAGTGTGCAGGGCAGCCGCCGCTGCCGCCGCTGCATGTACGTAACCTCCGGATCCTGCACCTGTGTTCTGTAATGTAAACGCATCTCACATTTAATGGACATATAAAAACCATCATCTATAAAAAAAAAGTCCATTGCTAAATACAGGCTAGCTCCAAGGATCTATGCAATGATTGACCATGCACTACCTGCGTCTAGCGTTATTTGAGGTACGGTTTCGATGATTATATATTTATACACATACATTTTTATTAAACTTGGATGAAATATCAAAACCTGCACCAAGTGAATAAAATAATAACCCTTATATAACCAATGAAAACAAATATAGATAGAAGATAATTATTAGCTTAACTTACTACTAGATAGCAGCAATGAAATGTAATAATTGTAAGTGTTTGCAGATAGCCAATATGTTTATACACATACTATCAGGATAAGATCTGTACATAGATAGATAGATGTGTAAGGTTAAGATGCATATAAGAAGTATATACATTCAGAGAAGGATGGAACCAAAGATTAATATGATTATCAAACAAAGAACTTACACAAAGTTGCCGGCTCAGCATTGGGTTCTGCTGAGATGTTGTAATTTTGTTTGTACCATAGTTTGAACCCATTTGATCTACAAACAAATAATAAGTTTATTAGAAGTATTAGTCGGTACCAAAAATAGACGTTGTTATTTAAAATACTTACTACTTTGGTGATATAGATGATGAAAATCTGTCCGCGTGAGTGCTACGTTCGGAGGCGTAGCAGACACAAGTGCGTTTATGGTAGAGCCCAGATCAGCTTGGGGTTGTTCTGCGGCCTAAATAAAATAAGACAAATATAAGTAAAACAGAAAAAAATACTCATTTTTGTAATTTTGTCTTATATATTCATTAAACGTACCACGTATTAAGTGAAATTACTATATTTTTTTAATCGATATAATTACTAATAATTTGTTGCACAATGTAAAACACGCTAGTCCAGCAATTTTACTAACTGCTGTACCCTGTAAGCCACTGAAGCACAATCTTACAAGGCCTGCGGTAAAAATCAGTAAAGTACTATATTTAAAAAGCAATGTGCGATCCTGATCACTATTACAATTATTATATGACAAATAAAAGTTTAATGTGGAAGTTAATAAAGTCTTGCCTCTGGTGAGACCAGCATTTGCTGGGAACGCTGCTGCTGCAAGAGGCGCACGCGGTGTTGTTCCACAAGTGTACGCGAATCGTCTCCTCGCGGTCCCATCCCGTACATCGAGCTACTCCCGCTACCCATGCTATTACATGACATCTGATAAAGATAGTAATATTTCAGTTAATCACTATTATCTCCATTTTAAGTTGTTCTGGAGTTATGTCTTACCGGACTTTGAACAGAGTACACAGGAGGAGCTCCTGAGCTTGAAGATACAGGATTCTTGGAAACTGTCTCACATTGCATTAGGCTTTGTGTAATTGCATTTATTACTGCATATTTTTCTTTTATTCCCTGGAAAAAGTATAAAAGTTGGGATTTAAACCATATACAAAAGTAATGAAACCCGATTATATTTATTGTGCGTTTCTCAGTTTTGAAAAATTCTTTCAATTTTAATAAAGTTAATGCAATAAGCAACTTAAAATATATTACAAACTGTTTTTATTATTACTATTTTTGCCAATGCACCTTTAAACCATTTGTGTACAAAATAGTGAAGAGGAAACCGAACCATATTTAGAATTAAATTAATGATTACTCACAGCAAAGTCTGATCTTGGCTGTCGGTTTTCCAAATTCATAAGAGCATTGACATCAGATGCAGGTTTTTCTGCATATGGCATGCTTTCTATCACTTCGTCTAAGATATATGATAGCATTAAATCACTGGGTGCATCATTATCACCTCCTCCACTAGAATTGCCTTGACTTCGAGAATTATCATTACTGAAAAGAATATCATGATTAATATTTGATTATTAAAGTCATAAATTAGTGAGGGGATAGAGATATGTCACTATTGCTGGTACTATCTTACACATTTAAATGTATAAGAAAAATGTTGTATTTTTGAACTTGTTAGTTTCCTTAATGTTTTCCTTGACCGAACTTCAATGCTTAAGCGAGTTACAACCCGCGCTATTCTAGATGTACGACATGGACATGAATGCCTTATGATCTGAACTGTAACAGCGACTTCCATTGTTATAAATTCCAAATAAACTTTTAACATTTTAACCTAACTATTGGGTTAATTCAGTAACACATAGATCATCAATTTGATCAATCAATCTCATATGCCAACACAAATCTGTGTAATGTATTGGAACTCAAAGAGTTATCTTTAATTTTAAAGTACATAAAAACATCAAGTATTAATTGGCACAGTACAAAATTGTGAGAAGAGAGAAAGTTGTTAAAACTTGGTTTTTTGTTGGTGACTTTCATTGTCGCTTTTTAAAATTTTTTTGGCTTAATTTATAAAACTTACGGCGGTTGACTATTGTACACGAGGTGAGGCGCCGTGTTCGCATAGTGCGCGGCGTTGGGGGAGTTCGGGTAGCCAACACGCGCATTGCTCTGCAGGACCATTTGCAAGTGGCTGGGTATGCTGCTCATGTTAGCTGTGGAAAACGTATTTGTTGCGACGGCACTGCCGCCACTGACGCTCGCTGAGCCACTTGTAGCCGTAGAAACTGCGCCTGCGCCGTTCACGTTACTAGCTCGGCTACTGAATTATACGAATGTCATTATTATAAAAAGCGTAAAGAAAGTCTTGCATGCATTGATTACAGGGTCTTGATAATACATTTAAAAAATGTTACAATCAACCACTAAAACCAGAAATACTATGAGTAAAAAACATTAAAGAATATTTTTTAATATACAAAACATTGATCATAATTCTTAACATTACAGTAGGATGTTGTGTTAGATATTGAATTATTGATCACTCAACATTACTCAAGGTTTTAAAAAAGCTTCTTTTAACATATACTTACTTTGGAGTGAGCATGTTTGATAACGTCGAATGGTGATGTTGATGCTGCGGTATTTGAGGTAGTCTTGGACGGGGTACAGACTCGTAACCACGAAGATTTGGCGTAGGAAATGGCGTAGCTTGCTCTAAAAGGGCCACCAGTATTTGATTCTTTTGCCGAAGTGGACGTTGTGTATTGCTACTACTAGTAGCAGGACTAGGAGCTGTTGAGGACGGGGCCGAAGACGCTATAGGTACTGCAGTGGAACTGACCTGTATAAAATTTATTATATTCTTAACAACATTACATTTTAAATATACAATCACAAATACCTGTACAGGTGACCAATTTCTGCGTATAACCATTTATGGAATTTCGAAGACATTGTTTTGTCTTTAAATGACAAATAAAACGCTTATATCTAACCGGCACCACTCTATTATGGGCACGCCATATCACTCAACTGCACCAGAACAACAAACTCATCTAGCAACAGAGTAATAAATAATTGCATACATGCAATAATGCAGTACCTGTTGATTTTCAGGCGTCGCTCTTTTAACATTAGCCGGTGTCTTATTTTCATCGTATTTTCGCTTCATTCCAATTCTTTCGAGGTAGCTTTCACTAGCATCCTGCGATCGGCCATTGCCTGAAGGACCGTTGTTAGGGGATAGTAACTGAGATAGCAATGCACACGGCTGTGACGCGCCGCCACGGTTGTTGTCTGAAGCATTTCTTCTGTTTTCCTCATTGTCTTCATCTGATTTTTCTTTTAGTATCTAAAATATTTAGATCAAAATCGTAAGTAAAACTAGTAATGATGATGATGATTACTTTAATTATAAACTGACACAAATGTTTTACAGATATTTAACTTACCCTTAGTAATACTTCCGAGTTATTATGATGAGGTTGCTGCATGGGAGAGGGATGTTGTTGATGCGAAGAATGCTGACCGTGGGGCCCGTGGGACGTGTGCGACGCATGCGATGCGTGCGACACGTGTGGCATGTGGGGCGCGTGCTGGGTGAGCGGCGGTGGTCTCGTTAGCGCCTGCGTTGTATGTAACGGTGACTGCGCCGCGCCGGGCGTGTGAGGCGTGTGCGGTGTATGTGGAGTGTGCGGCGTGTGCGGTGTGTGTGGCGCCGACGTCTCGCCACTGATTGCATCTTCATCGTCTTGATTAAGCAGATCTTTTAAGATACGATTGTTCGAATTCACAGCGGGTTCAGATACACTAACTGTTTTTTTACTAAGCAACGTGCGAAGTCGATTCGGTTCCTCGACAGGAGCGGAGGATTGCGATCCATCATTCGAAGCCGGCGTATTACGAAGTGTTGGCGCAGAAGTACCGCCTGGGTCTTCAAGAATCCCGTCTTTCCGGTCTTTAGTGTCTTCGCAAGACATTTCGCCTATTTGAAATCCCGGTGTCCACGATTCGAGATCAAAATCGTTTATCGAAAATTGTGCATCGGTGGGACTCATGGAAGAGCGATATCTTGATTCGCAGCCCGACGACTCTCCGTTAGCGACGGATGGCATCAATGGACCACCGACAGGTGGTCTAGAATTGGCGACTTCCAAAAGATCGACTTCGTCGTCGCCGAGTACAGTGTGAGTCGACATTATAAAATCACGTTCACCCGAGGTAGGCTTTGCCCCAAAAAGACGCGATTGAGCACTGACTTTAAACCAAGGTTTATCAGCTGCGATACGTAACCGAAAAGGCTCACTCACAACAGGCGGGCCGAGTCGGCGACAAACGGCCTCTTGCAAATGCGCGACTACGCGAACGCGATCACTACTCTCAATTAGTTCTAGATAACAAGCACCAACAAGAGAAAGAGGAGAGTTTATACAGTTTTCCACTCTACCTAAATCGCAAGCTGAAAACAAAGTAATTATTATTAATTAGTTATCAATATGAGTAAAGTGAGTATTGCGTATATATAAGCAAAATACAAATAAGTTGAGAGCATACATAAAATAGTATAGTTGCAGTCTAGTCTGAAGACAATGTTGTCAGCGCGCTTGGAGGTGATGGCGGGCGGGCCGCCGTCGACTGGAAGAAGTGCGGCCGACGCGTCCTCGCAGCGCCGGATGACGCACATGACGGAGCCGGCCTCCTCCGAGGACGAGCTGCGTACCGGCGCAGCGTGGATCACAGCGTCCACAAGCCTGCCACCAACCCACACAACACACTCATTACTAGTGAAATTACACTATCACACAATCACATTAACTACGCTCATCTTGTCGCTTATTTAAGTTAAAAAAATACACAATCTGTTTACCATTAACAATTTTTATGTTAATATTTATTTAAAATAAAATAAATAATACGTACCCAGTGGCATCATTACCATGTAGATTCTTGATAAGTAGCCGAACTTGAATAGCTTGAAACTTATCAATATCACTTGAGCTCCAGGAAAATGTTTGTGCCTTCCTTAGTATGGGTTTAAATTTAGCATGATCACCGGCATGTAAAAGCGACAATACAGGTTTCTTGTAAAGCTCTGTTCTATCCGCAAGAATGAGATCTTTTATATTTTCTGTCACACATTCAATTTCTCCTTTGGAGTTAATTTCCAGGAGAACCAAGCCCAAACATGTTGTGTAATGTTTTAGAGCCTGAAAAGGAACAAATTTATGTTTAGTAATAATGCTAATAAAGCTCTGTCACAATTGTTGTTGGTATAAACCCCTAACCTAGGTCAACGAGACTTCACCACAGATTGGTTTAACTTCGCTACCATTATAAGCAACCAAACAAATGAAACTGAAATCAATTGAAGAACCGTCAACGAATATGGAAAGTAATCACCCGTTAGTGTACTTTATATGATAGAAAAGAGAGGAGAATATTGTGCCAATTTTCTCTCTTAGCTTAGTAACAATTATGTTTATTTCAAATTCCCGGAGGCAATCACCCTTAAGTCTAAGTAAAGTTACTACATATCCCCATTTAGTACATATCAACAATAGTTTTTTAACATATTTATAAACAGGACCGAAAAATTTGTAATACCTCAATAAGGGTAGTGAGCTCGGAATACGGGAAGTTAGCCGAAAGTGGTTGCGGTTGCGTAGAGCTGATTTCTCCAGCCTGCACTGGTGATAAGCATTGAGCCAAGCGCAGTGGACACTCTTCGGGACAGTCGCGCCGACGTTTCAGGACCTCTTGAATCTTACGAGAAACTTCGCGGACTATGCCGTTCTTGTCTGGTTGTTTGACTTCAGCCAAGCAGGTGCCCAAGAGCTCCTCGAGCTGATTTATGGTCTCGTTTTCCAGTTCGCGACGCCTTTTTTCGTTGTAACACTTATTTCTGAAAAAATGATATGGGTTTTTGATTCAAAAGTGATATAAGATTGTGTTAAATACATATGTAGCAACCGACTATAGCTAAAGAGTTACAAAACGTTGAGCAACTGTCGTCGCAGATTAGATAAGAAAAATCAAAAAGACAAAGTTTTTATTCTTATAAATATCCTGTTGCAGCACATTGAAACGCTAATGAGTAATGAGAGCTAAAGAGTAATGAAACAAACAAAATTTCACGTTTATACTAACACAATTATTAATTATAATTTCTCTAAACAAACAATTATATTATGTTTTAAGTAATATGACGTATGTGATGTTCATTAATCGTAACAACACTGCATATTACTTATCAGTTTCTAGCTGTATTTGTTCGTAAACAATCTTTATGCTTTACCCAGTTAATCGGAGTACAAGTGGATCTGACCGGGATTTTTCTCTGCAAATCAACGGTATTATTGCAATTACTTATGAAACAAGTATATACTTTAAAAGAGTATTTTAAAGAGTAAACAAATACGAAAACGTCTCCAGAAAGAAAATAACTGTTATTTTCTTCTGTGATGCGCGGGGCCGAAAAATCTTCATAACGAAATAAGTATCGACAATTTCACATTACGTTTTGAATGTTTGTATAAAATCGTTTATAAAGAACAAAATATGGTTATATGCCGTGTGGACGAAAGGTATAAGTAGTAGCAAAAATATACTTTAGCAATATTTTCGCTTAGCCTTCGAAAAAGAAAAAATGTAATAACAAAACACCAAGTCACCGGTGAAAATTTCCGAAACAGAGCGAGGTGGAGAAGAATGAGAGAAAGCGCGCTTGCAAGAATAATATACAAATCACCACATTCCGAAAAGTCTCGTTACTCAACAACGCCTTTCAAACCACACGGTAATGTTGGATACTACTATCTGGTGGCAGAAATAGGAGCTGCAATTAGACCTATATAGACGATTATCGGGAAACAGGGACCTACCCAGTAGTAAAATCACTTTGGATTGTCTCATATACCATCTCATATACAACCTATGTCAACCAAATATTTAATACAAAGCGTTCACAATGATGATCGAATGTAACACATTCTACCTTTGGCAAACACCACTAAAGTTTATATTCATAAGTAAAAATTTTACTGCACAAATAGAAAATACAGTTTAATAGTGATCTTGATAACGAAGGAAAAAACAATAGAAACTATGTATCTAAACC
>DWIB01000375.1:0-10201 GCA_018248155.1 Cressida cressida
ACAGAACTCGTCAAAACTCTATTTCTATAAATGCTCTTGTGGCAATTTTTAATGGTCACAACTACTTAATGTATAAAAAAATTAAAAATTATGATAACTTTAATATTTTACCATTGAATGTTAATTTTTAAGCTAAAATTAAAGTGTATCGAATAAAAAGTGAATTTCTCGAAGAAATTATGAGTTTAAAAATTTTATTTCTAATATACGAGTAATTTAAAAAATGTATAAAGTAGATAAGTTCTTAATGATGTAACATAATCAAAAATTACAGAGTTAATGTCAACTTAAAACGGTGTGACCGCTAGTGAGAGAAACGACTTTAATTAAGGAAATGTTAAATATAGGCATTTGTCTGTCTGCATGTCTACTATGTTACCTTATACAAAATTAGTTATCTTAGGTGCTTGTTTGGAAAAATAAATAGATTCATAGAAACAGCTCACTATCTAAAGTACGTTATATAATTTTAGTGGAGTTTGTGAAGTCTAAACGCGGACGGGACTTGTTACTGATGGACGGTTTCACCTACTACTGCAAATCTGTTAGCGACAGCGGACGCAGAAAGCGCTGGTTGTGCTCCACTCACAACAACAAACAGTGCAATGCGTCGGTGCGCACCTTTGACAACGAAATCATCTCCTGCAACAACGAACACAACCATCCGTAATTGTAGATAAATTGACAACCATTTTCGTGATTTCATGTAATTAAAATATTTTAACATCTTATTTTAATTTATAACCTTGATATCCCAAAATTAAAGTATCTGTAATAAAAACTTGCCAAACAAAGTGAGCCAAATATACATTTAAAAAAATATTTAAATGGATAAGTCATTGGCTATATGATTTAGCGTAAGCATAAAGATCTTATTATAATGGTGTCATTGGCGACGTCTAGCGAAAAAGGTTTTTTAAATAAGGTACTGCAAGCACTGCAAGCAGACAACTATACATTGTGTACTGATTTGCTCTGACATGATTTTTTCTTGACTTGTAATAAATATTGTTTTTGTTATTAACTCGCCCTTTTTACTCCGTATGTTTTTATTTTCATTTTGATATTTTACAATATCCTCTAGTGTAATTAGATTTACTATTTTCAATTCTTCATCCTGGTTTGCATTTGCTTCTAGGACTGGATTCCTGCTTAGACAATTAGTTTCAATATTGTATCTTACTGGAGAATATTTAATTTGCAAATCATATTGAGACAGATAGTATGTTAGATCTCCTAATTCTTCATCTGTTCTCGATTTTATATCTATATTCTCCTAGGGCTTGTGATCTGAAAAGACAGTAAAATTCCTACCTATCAGCAGATGCTGCGAATACTTTACACATTCTTTAATTGCAAAACATTCTACATACATAGCATTCTTACTTTTTTGTACTTCATTCATTTTTTGAAAAGTATGCCACCGGTTTCTCTTCATTATTTTCATGTGGTTGTTTTAAGATTGCTCCTATCCTTAATATACTGGCATCTGTATATACGAGTACGTGGATGGGTAAATTTGGATCAAAAACTGTCAATATTGGATAAGAACATAGATTTTCATTTCATCAAATGACTCTAGGCATGCTTTAGTCCAGTTAAAGGTTTGAAGATTGTGGTCTTGTGGCAAAGAAAATGTGTAAGCTCTAAAATTCTCTAATTGACTTTTCTAAACAATATAATCAAAAGTAATTTATTAATTTATTTTCTGTTCGATGTTTGTTTGATTTACCTTCTGTGAGGACTTCCTTCTTTAGGTTTACTTTTGGTTTAAAAATGCACTGACTAACAATTTACTATTAAAATGTGTTCTAGTATCGTTCGTAACCAAAGCAGACGGCAAGCAACTCGCTATCATCGATGGGTTCACTTTCTATAAGGACTGGTGTAGCAGTAAATCAACGAGGTGGAATTGCACTATGGGACGCAAGTGTAATGCAGCGTTCCGACTCACCATCCCGTGCCACAATTTGATAGTTAGAAACCTGAAACACAATCATTCACGACCTCGGTTCGTAATTCGCAATGGTATATACATCAAGATGTAGGATATCGTGAGAAACTAATGGTAAAAATCTAATTTTATAAGTATTGCAGATTGTTTATTTAACACGTGGAGAATTCCCTTGTCCATTCTTACGGCGACAAATGGGTTTTTAAAATAAGTACAAGTGGTCTGAAGGATGACTGTTTATTGACTAAGTTATTATACTAATGCTATGGCTTTATATAAGGCAAATGTCGTATGGTTGCCACGGTAATTTATTATGGTTATTCGGATACAATAGCACATTATATTCTTAATAGTATTGGGCAGTTAAGATTGCAATCTTAAGTGCGACCGTCTCGAGTTGCATCAGAATTCTTAAGTGCCGCGTCTCAAGTGCTAGTGTTGTTGTTTAAGTGCTTATAGGTATCGAGATTACGAGGATGTAACTCACGTAGTATCTTTTTATTCTTAATGTGTACAACAAGAATGATAGTGCAGGTTAAAGAGTTGTAACTATGACGGTCTCAATAATAGTTCAGTAATAAATAAATTGACACAATTTTTTTTTATTTTCGGCCACTGTATGGGTAATATTTCTAAATCAATTTACCGTCTCTTTATTAAAACAGTAAATTCGTTTTGCTGGCAACCACTTGTGGTAACAACTATTGGTACGTTCACCTCTTGGTATAATCTTTAAACCTACACCGCAAACGACGCACAACACAAATGTGCAGCGTGACATTTGAGTGGCGTGTTATAATAGAATGTATGAACGCCAGAGCAACACTGAAAAGTAATATAGGCCGACGTCGATTTCTTAGAATTAATACTCAGATTTGGGTATCTTCGAAAGCCACTCGCCCACAAATACTGTTTAGAAAATGATTGTTCTATTACGAGATCACTGCATTACGAAGGCAGGTCGACTCCGGAGTCTCCCTTAAGACCAGCCGGGCTTTCTGCGCCCCAGGCCGCTCTCCTTGAAAGCTCCTCAACGACTGTGACTAAATCCTTCTCTCTGGACATTCCATCAGCCTCTCTATGACTACTCGGCCGACTGTTCTTAATGGTTCACACTGTGCGTGACTCTCCTTGCTTCTTTCCGCATTGAAACACCGGCGGGAACTACACAGCGGAAGTATGAAACTGAAGCCAGGGGACATCGTTTTCATAGATAACAGTACGCTGTGATGCAACAATTGGCCGCATGGTGTAGTAACTAGGACCTTTTCGGGCCCTGACAAGTTGGTGGGTGAGTGCAACGGATGTGCGCACACGGATCAACAGTTTGCGAAGACCGTCAAAGAAGCTGGTGATCCTGTCAGCGAAAACAGAAACTGCACAGGGAGAATATGCTGCACCGCGCCCGGCAGGAGACAGTTGCGACGCACGGCGGGAATAATGTGCAGGACAGATAGTGACAGTATTAGTAAATGATCCTGAAAGTGCCAACTGCTAGCGATAGTATTATTCGTTGTTACCTGTAGGGTAAATAAATCACGGTAGCACAATCGTCTGTATTACGTTGTGCCGCCGATATACTCGTACACAGCTGTTAAAGAGTTATTTGTTGATTATATTCTTATTTTTTCATTTGTAGATTATAATTTCTTATAATTTTATATGGTACTGCGATGGCGCAGTTTTGGATAAATTATGCTATATATTAGTTAGGGGTCAACATGAAGGTCGGTGTTCCTTTGGAACCATTAAGCGCCCGTGGTGATGCGAGTGAAGTTGTTCTGGATGGTCTGAAAATCTTGAGATAGGACGGAGCTGCGTGCACGAACACGATCCCCGCATAGGTCAACTTGGTCTTATGCAGGTCTTAGACGCACTTTGTCATCGAGTCTGAGTTTGCTGGTACCTATGATGAGCGGATGAAGTCTGTCCATAACAAAGGCAGCTTTGTTTCTTGCGTTTTGAATATGATTTTTGAAGGAGTTGAATATTGTACCGAGCAAGCAGACGAGGTACGACGGGGGGCACTAGAACATTTTATTGGAGATGCCGTCGTGTCCCGGGGCAGATTTTGAGTTGAGGCCCCGGATTGTAGTGACGACCTATGACACTGCTATCGGGGCGAGAGGAGGATCCGCCCGGATCTGCGAGAGGCCTCCTCTTTCACCGACTTTGAGGTAGACTGGGGAGAAAGAACGGGTGCTCTGGCCCTCGAGGCACTCGGCCTTTTCGTCATCTTTGAAAGCGAGTGCCTGCGACGGGGCCTCTTCTCGGACTAGTGTTGAAAGGGTGTAACGATTTTGGGCCTCGGAGCTAGGCGCCAGTAGGCGTCTTGGGTCGGCTCAAGTTTGCACAATATCTGTCGGAATGGATTTGATTGACGCGCTATGTGGCCTCTTTTTAAGACGGCGCAATTTGACTCTGTTGTGTTCGTTACGAACTTTGATGTAGGTTTGTTTGGTTTTGTTCTTCACCCTTATCAGGGTTCTGATATCGTTGGGGAGTGCGACGTAGTAAGGCTCATTATCCGGCACTAACCTCGTGGATTCCTCGATGGTCGAAGAGATGTGTTAGGTGAGGATATCGATCGCTATCACGCTGAAGCAGTGGAGTGGATTTTTTGCGGGATATTGTCTAGATGGTGGGACAGCGTTGCTCCTAGGTTGGCTTGAAGTTTTCGCTAGTTGGTTTTGCGCTTGGTCAGTGAGAACACGCTGGGATTCCAACCCAGTCTGAAAAGACTTAGGAGATGGTCGGAAGATAGTTCGGTGATGGCTTCGACCGACCGGTAAACAGATTGACGTTCCTCAGCAATACGATATCTAATACTGAGGGGCGATGATTACTAAATTGGGTAGTCGAGTCGGATACGCTAGAGCTTCTATGGTGAAAGTGAGCCTATTGGCCAATTTTGATAGTCGCAAGCCATTTATGTTGAAGTGAAGAGGGCCCCACTCGCTGTGCTTGCTGCTGTAATCACCGGCGAGCATGACTGAAGGGCCAACTTTGAAAAGGGCCTCGTAATCCAAGTAAATTATTTCCTTTTTAACGGGTAGATAGCACGAAGCGATCATGAATGGCTGTTGACCTGTGAGACAAATCTTGCACGTCGAGGCCTCGAGGTTTGTTAGTTGTGGTGGATCCAGAGGAATGCAGTGGAGTGCAGTGCCTCTTAAAGTATACTAGTGTGTCCTCCTCCGTTAGTCAACCTGTCGTTCCTGACAGCAAACAGATTCTGCTAGAGTATTCTGGTCATCATGGACTACCTGAAACGAATCATAAAAGAACCATTCACTCACAGGTTAAACGTTTTTGTATACATAGTATATCTAATGGAGTTTATACAAATAAATACTAAAATAAATTAATTTAACTCAATGGTAACCTTTGTAGTTTTATTTCTTTTACAAACTTTATAAAATAACAAAATTTGAAACCAACTTTTTTCAAATTCTTATACGTATCTTGCTGTCTAAGTATAGTTTAATAGTTTTTGAAGGTTTAGTCAACGTGAAAAAATGTCACTTTATGATATGTATATCGGAGTAACAATGAGTTAGTAAGCCAGCCTTTTCTGTACATTTGTAATTAAATAGTTTATTATTGATTCACAATAATATTTAACGTAACAGTTCATCAACACACAAACAGCGATAATGTTTCAAATTGACATCTTTTAATATTGTTTAATAAGTTTGCCCTTTAATAAGCAGAGGTATTTTATTTATTGATATTATAAGGTTGTTAAACAAGTTTCTGAGCTTTGTTTTCTTGTAACTAGTTCAATGGGTGACGAGGAAATGTGGAAAACAGTTGGTGATCGCGAACGGCTTCACATACTATTTGGCCTCCATTAGTAAATTATCGACGATTTGGAGATGCACCCACGGAAGTAGATGCACGGCGCGCCTCGTCACCTCCAACGAAACCAGGGATATCGTACGCTGCAACCTTTTCCACGATCACCGGAAGCCGAACCTTTTTATCCACAACGGGATATGCTATAAACGATAAATGCACTTTGTACTTTCAAAATCTGTGTTGAAAAGATTCCCTTTAATTTTAGCAATGTTGAAGTTTTGAGTAAATTTAAATTTCAAACCCAATACAAATTTATTTCTTGAACTGTCTTCGAAACAAAATTTTGAATATTTTATCATTCACATATCAGATAAAAAGTGTTTCATATTTGTTTCCGACTATTAGTTTCATTTAAACACTACTACTTATCTTAGTTATAACATATTTATTATGTATTGACAATAAATGAGACAAACAACATGTTAATATATCGAAAGAAGTAACTTTTTAGTTTTTTTTTTTCAATAAACGGTTCTAAGCTTTGTTTTCCTGTTACTAGTTCAATGGGTGACGAGGCAATGTGGAAAACAGTTGGTGATTGCGAACGGGTTCACATACTATTTGGACTGCATCAGCAAATTATCGACGGCTTGGAGATGCACCCACGGAGGCAGATGCAAGGCGCGCCTCGTCATCTCTAAAGAGAGCGGGGATATCATACGCTGCAACCTCTGCCATGTTCATCAGAGGCCTAACTTTTTCATTGAAAATGGAATTTTCTATAAAACATGAATGCACTTTGTACTTTCAACATTTGTGATGACCAGATTTCATTTCATTTTAGCAATATTGCAGAGTTACGTAAATTTCAAGACCAAGCACAATATGAAATTGATTCTCTGCACTAATTTCAATGCAAAATTTTTAATTTTTATTATATACCTATCAAACACAAAGTATTTACAATTTGCATCTGACTATAGTTTCATTTGAAAACCAGTTCCTTAACTTGGTTGTAAAATATTTATTATATATCAATAGTGAATGTGTAAAACAATAAATTAATAAACTGTAAATAAATATGTAAATAAAAATAATGAAATATAGTTATGTAAGTTTAAGTTTTATTCAACTAATTACATTTGTTACGATAAACATTATGAATGTTATACGGGCGTTGTTCTCTAAATAATAACAAAGTTGGAGTTTGTGTTCCTTTCTACGTCAAGTTTTATTTAAACTCTGTCCGTGCATATATTTACAAAGATCATATTAATTTGTAATAATTAGTAGAGTCTCCCGATAGCTTTGTTAGCTACGTCACATTGAACAGTACATCTTAGTATTTACACTTAAGTCTGACGTTGTTTGTTCCGTTATTGGTTATTATATTCATTAAAATAAAATCTTTTTTACAAAAAGTTTTTATTACTTATTTTTGTTTTCATGTCCGACGCCAATTAGGAGGGGGCGACGGCAAATGGGTTTTTAAAAATAAGTACAAGTTGTCTGAAGGACAATTGTTTATTGACCAACTTATGCTACTTATGCTATGGCTTTATATAAGACAAGATTGGTATAGTTCCCACGGGAAAGCGTGATTGTTATTTGGCATACAATGTTACATGATATCGTAAATGGCTGTAGATGGTTTAGAATTACAATAATAAGAGCGACGATCTCGAGTGGTAATGATTTATTGCCGCCGAAGTCATAAGGAAGTAACTGTAGGTTTCCGTATGTGTGGTTATAAGGAAGTAAATTTAGGTATGTGTGGTTATAAGGAAGTAACTTTAGGTTTCGTATGTGTGGTCGTCTCAGATTGAAGTGCTTATAGGCGTGGAGGTTATGAGGACGTAACTCGCCTTCATCATATTTTTTTGTAATTGAGTTTGTTGTAACTATAGTTGGTCGATTTAAATTTTGATCTAGTTTTAAATTACAGTCATAATAGATCGTATAGTTTGTATAGTATACGAAACCAATAGAGGGTAGCACAAGCGATCCCGAAGGAGTATATGTAACCGGCGGTGTCGCAACTAGCGGCCCATTGAAACGAGCAATGGCGCCCGCTCCGTCGATGTAGTGACAGCGTCGGACCCCCTTAAATTACGCTAAAATAGTATTGTCAATAATTTTAATCGGCGTACATTACAAACAGAATAATGATGTAATCGAACTGTATATATTAGAAATAAATGGAGAGTCATACCGCTAAGCAAATGATGCGAATAGTCGGCTAGCCACGCGAAAGGGGTTGCCCGGGCCGAGAGGTACAGAGGGGTCGGTTGAGTCGCTGTAACAAAGGGTCCGACAGTCAGTCATCAATCAGCCTCCAGTAGCAGCAGTCACCTAGACGCGCTCCGGAAGATTTACAATCTCAGAGGAGGAATATTCGCGACTTGACCTAGTACCCCGGAGTGATCTCGGAACAAAGAATGTGAATGAGAAAGTGGCAATTCGTATACAGCATCTGCAAGGCATGTGGCTCTCACTATACTGAAGCTGTGTGTTTATTTGAGAACAATCTGTACACGCTTTTGTGTATAACGATATGAGAACAATCTAAGCACTTTCACGTGCTTATGACGTGGCTCATACAGCCATCCACCAACCGTGCCATCCAAGTGTAGCGCCGCACGAGACTTTCGCTTAGCGCATCGTGTACAATAATTTTCTACCAATATCTTCAATTTAATTGTATCATTTGGCCATACTGATGATGTCTTATTGAATAAAGCAATTAGTTTGGGAAAGGCTATATTTAATACATTTTCTTTTTTTCTTTTACGTTTTTGAGATAAACAATATTAACTAAGTGTATGCAATGCAATATAATATGTACACTATGCAGTGCATAGCATAGTGTATTAATACGTACTATCAAGAATATACCAACTCATCAAAACATATGCAGGTCGTAAGTAACGTGAATAGTATCGGACACCACAAGTTGTCTTGTAGACGAATCGGCGGCCGTATCTTGTCTCTTCTCTTCTCATCGCAGTATTAACCGCTTCCTTAGTCGGACTACTGTCATCGCCGGTGTTTTAACTGTAATGGCCTGGCGTGCAACTACCTTAAGAGATGAATGGAATGTTTGATTCCTATGGAAGTCCTTGGTTATATAATTTAGCATAATCTTAATTTACACAGGTGAGGTCAAATGAGGATCTGACTGCTACTAAGAGAAACCGCTTTAACTAATGAACTATTGAACATAGACCTCTTTCTGTCACGAACATTACAGCTTCGCATTAAACATGAAATTGATGTTAACCTTACAAATTACATTATTATTAAAAAATAATGATTGTCTAGTAAACAGTTATAAGTAATATTTGTTTTGATGAAGTACTTTGAAAGTAATTAAAGCTCTCTTAATTTAAAAACACTTCAAAGAACCTTGAACTCGATATCCAATAAGGTTACGATAAAATACGACCCGAAGAAATCGATATTATCGTAAAATAGTACTTTGTAGTACCGATGGCGTATAATTTCAATTTAACTGTCAATGTATTGGAACCGCGAATCCCGAGGGAATCAAAACTAAAATAAGACTTATCATACTATGGAAAGATTTCTTATATGAGTAAAACACATTATTATGTCACAATTCATTAATAGAACGTCGACGAAAGCGTCTTCCTCATCTCTTTACTTCATTGTAAAAATTATTCTGTTAATGATGTTAATGTAAATATCAAATTAATGATACTAAAAATCGTCGTGCACGCTAAAAATGCACATAGATGGGTATAAAAGGTTCAGAATTGTATATAAATAATAGAAATAATAAAAGAAATCTCGGAAGTTACAGTTTTATACTTACTCCATGAATATTACCTATGATAGGCTAGAGTCTGGTAAGTCTGTCGTGCCTTGTTTGATCTCCTGCTTCTGTTGCTGATAATGCTGCTCCGCCTGCTGTTACTACGCCCCATGTAGACTTGAAACATTGACATGAAAAGATTACATATATCGGAGTAACCATGATAATAGAAGACCAGACTTGTTTTTACAAATGGTTTAATCTTGATTCACAATAATATTTAGCGTAACAATTTGTTTACACTTATTTGTAACAATAACAGTGATCGCTACCATGTGACGTTACAACTTTTATTATTATAATGAATCAATGGTAATCTTATTCCTTCGAAAGGTAACAAGCGAATTGCCTCTCTGCGCCCTCGGGCCGTCTTTTATAGGACAACGAAACCGATAGTTCTTTGTTTTAATCCATAGGAAGCACTTTGACTGCTTTGCTCCCACGTATAATTATTTATGAAGCAGTGATAACGCTGTACCGTACTCGAATTCTCATTTAAATTATAATTTTGAAAGATTAGGATTTTTAAATGGCGACCTCGTCATTATCGCTACTTTCAAGTAGTTAAAGCAGCAATAACGCAGCGCCCTCTACAATTCTATGTGCATTTT
>DWIB01000376.1:0-10197 GCA_018248155.1 Cressida cressida
TATATATATATATAAAGTTTAGACGTTGAGAGTTTAGACACTTGATATTATTTTATTAACATATAATTTACCAAAGTAAAACTTATAAACATAATACAATATGTGTAGGATAGGTGCGGGCAGTAGATGGCATTCCTCGGGTCTCGTAGGCGCTTTCAAACCGTCCCTGGCTCAAGTTAAACTTGCTCAATCATCAATTCGACTGTTAAAAGAGTTAGAGGAAAGTGGCAGGCCTACTGGTTGGAAGCAATGCGGGTCCCTGCTACTAGCAAGAACCAGGGACAGGATGACTGTATATAGACGAATGAAGAGTCAGTCAGTGTACGTATAATAGGAGATATATATTATTTCCCTTTACACTGCGAAAAACGGGTGTTCTGGGGAACATTTTCAATCCAATACATCGATGATATGTATTCTCTTATATATGACATGATTTCTCTAAATTTTTACTTCTAAATATTGACGCGTTATCAACTATAATATTTTAAGTTTTTCTGTTATCTATATTGAAATATAATCCAATTGAAGAATTTACTAGAAAACTGTACCATGTAATAAGAAAATTTTATTTTACGCTCTTCGTAATTGTGTGATAATAATGAATACGTTGAAAGTAACTTAAATGTAATATTTTCGAATCTGGCGTATTTGATGTTGAACAATGTACAAAATTTCGCATAATTGATAGATGGGATGGAGCTCTAGATATATCTGGGTGGATATATTGATCATTGCGCATGTCTCGCGCACGTCTCCTTGCCGGGCTCTTTGGTCCTTGGGAAACTACTCTCAGTACACCCTGCGTAGCTTCCCTTAGCACGCCACACAATAAAATATCTACCTTTTTACTAAAAATAAAGGAATATATTATTCTCTTAATATGCTAAAATATAAACCGGCTTTACTTTTCTTATCAGTTCTTGGGGTATTCAATGTGAACTTGTATCACCGAATAGATGCAAAGATATTTGTCCGTTGCTAAATGTTGAGGATATTCTTGGCGGATTGTGGATACCTGGGGATGGAGTTGGAGATGCGTACCTGTTTCTTATGTCTCTCATGAGAGAAGCCGTAAAAAATGGCAAGTTGTCTATTATAACAAGTTCATTGATTTTATATAGGAAAATAATTAAAAAAAATATGTTTTGTTTAGGCGTGGGTGTTATGGAAAATTGTGAAGTAACATCAGTGTTGTCTAAGGATAACAAAGTGTGTGGTGTTGAAACCAATAAGGGTTTTGTTGAGTGCGAGTACTTCGTCAATTGTGCGGGGTTTTGGGCGAGAGAGGTAATGCTATCCAGCAATCCATGTCATTTTCACCATAAAGTATTTGTGTATTGTATTGTATTCACTCTTCTCCTTAGGTCGGACAATTAGCTAAACCACAGGTAAAAGTACCTTTGTTGCCATGTGAACATTACTACCTGCATACTAAACGAATAGACAATTTAGATCCTCTGACTCCAGGTAGGTTTCCGTTTTCCTTTATATTTCTGTTATATATTTAACAAGCAGTAACTCTAGATGATAAGTGATATGACCAATACTTTTTCTATTATAAATATGATGCCATGTCGTTAAATTACGTAGTTTCGATTAAAGAGGTGACTTTTTTTCGTTATTAATGTTGAATAATCATTGAGTAATGTATTTTCTCTTTATTCATAGAAGAGAAAAAAGTGGAAAGTACAGTTTTTGGGAAGTGAAATGCAACAAATTAAATCAAACACATTAACTTTGGTGATAAAGCTCAATTAATAAGTTTAAAATAGAACATAATTTAATTAGTATATATGTATTAATTATATTACTGTTTTAGTTGTAAGAGATCCCGATGGATATATTTATTTTCGTGAACGCGATGGATGTATACTGGCGGGGGGATTCGAACCTGTTGCAAAACCAGTGTTCAAAGAAGAAAGTTAGTATTCTTAGTTATTACGTTCTAGTGGGTGTAGCTTTTTTACTATAACTAATTAAAAATATCAGTTGAAGTGTTTTAGGGTGGCTTTATTGATTTGATAAACGTTTGTATATTTTTAACATTTCAATACGATTGATATAAGTAATATCCAGCTATGATTTATCTTAATTATTGTATGCTGTACTGGTTTTGTTATATTTTGTGCAGAACAGAAAGTTTAAAGTTTAAAAACAGAAAGTGTTTAAATATGCGGCTCAGTAAGCAACTCTAGTCGGAGCTCTGACGGACGGACCCCCATCCGGCCCTTTGTTCGCATATCGTAAAAAAAATTACACAGCTGCCATGCATCTCGCTCTCAAAACCTGCCACCCATATTCGAAGCCAGTCTTCGAGCAGCTTTCAAAGAAAGCAAGTCTTAGGGAGACTCGGAACTCGACTTGCTTTCCTTATGTAGTGAACCCTTGTAATTGTGACAACAGGCATTTTGTAAAAAGCATTTGTGGGTTTTCGATAACATCTCTGTGTATTAATTCCAAAGAAATCGGCGTCGGCCCATAATACTTTTCAGTACAGCTGTTGCGGGGTTCATACAATTCATTATAACACGTCACCCAAGTCTCACGCCGCGTCCTGTGCATATGTATTTGTTTATTTAAGTAATTTGTATTATAAATTATACTTTAATGAAGAAACGGTGCGCCGAGTTTCCGTAAATGTGGCAGCTTTTTCTCGAAGCGTCTATATTGTGCGGTTATGTTATTTATGCAACTTTGTGATGCGCCGCGCAATCGGTTCAATAAAGCCTGTGGCTGCACCTGGGACCTAACTAGGTCAACGAATCAATACAGCCAGGGTACAATTCTATAACCTAGACCAGGACAGTGTGAGTTTTATCTTCGTAATGCGTTCAAGTGTTAACATATTGTAGCATTTAATAACTAATTGCGTTTGATTTTATACAATTTTGTTTACTTCCGCCAATTGCCATAACGTTATATGCTTATAATCGAATTCGATGCGTTGTTTCTTACCTTTTTTAAGAGATTTTCTTGAGAGATTTCTTACTTTTAACAAAACTTGTAATTTATTTTTGACTAATTATAATAACATGTTATATTACAAGTATATTTCATTTATAAAATTGACATTCTTTTTTTCTTAATTTCTGTTAGTCAAGAATACTTCACAGCGATGCGTCGCCGAAGACTGGGATCAGTTTCATGTACTACTTCAAGAGCTGCTTAAACGAGTACCAAGTCTCAATCAAGCCGTTTTACACAAACTCTGCAATAGTCTCGAGGCATTCTCACCTGACTGCAAGTGGATAGTTGGAGAAGCTACTGAGGTATGTTTAATTTCCGAAAATTAAAAAAAAATCTCAATACTCATTCATTCCAAAAAAAGTAACACGTGTGGAGATTTACATGTCTTTATTATGATTCCTCTTTTTCTTATTATATGATTTTGCTTCATTAAATAATATTATGAAGAGCAACCATATGGTATGTAATACTTTCGCTATCATTTCCCCCTGAACTATAGCAGATATTGATTTTGTGGCGCTGTTCTCGTCGATCTGGGTTTCTTTTGTACTTAATAATATCCTCTGGACAGTTTATTTTTAGATGTCAGTTGCTTTAATATGATTATTGGTACCTAAATTTTCCATCCATAAAACGTCCACAGATTTTCAATTATCATGTTGCTGCTGGTATGAAGACAGTCGGAATATCAGCGGCAGGTGGTGTTGCCGAAGCAACAGTAGATGAGATAGTGAACGGTTACACAAAGTACGATTTGTACGAACTGGATATAAACCGATTTCTTGGTCTCCACAACAACAAGAGATTTCTCAGAGATCGAATAAGGGAGGTACCAGGTATGCCCTCACGCTGTCTTTATTTAAAACTGTGCAATATTTTATTTCTTCTCTAAATAGTTTTACTATATTTTTATTTACCATTTTACGTCTCGATTTTCAGGAGTGCATTATGGTCTACCCTATCCCTTCCATGAATTTGAAACGGGACGCAATCTTCGCCTCTCACCAATATATCCAACCTTACGTGACAATGGAGCTGTGTTTGGACAAGTTATGGGTTATGAAAGACCTACTTGGTATGAGCCTCTAGGTAAGAGACTGTTCACCTGAAGGAGACGATACGTATTTCCTATTTTGCTTATTAAGATGGCGCGCACACCGACTAAATTACACTGTGCTTTTAGTCTTAAGGTGTAAAAAGATAAAAGCCATGGCTGCTTGCAACCCAGAAACAAAGTTATGTTTGTACATGGCATTACAAATATTTGCTGAAATTGTTACTCTTTTTATACTGTCTCTGGTAACTAAAACTTACCATAAATATTAGAGTAGAATTTATGCACTTAATTTGAAATTTAATAGATTTAATATATATATAACAAAATTTTAAGATGAAGAAAACGGTAACCGTCAAAAACCAGCGCCATTCAAGATTGCTCACACTAAAACTTTTGGCAAACCACATTGGTTTGAGACTGTGCAGCGAGAGTACTGGGCCTGCAGGGAAGCTGTTGGTATTGCTGACTACTCCTCTTTTACCAAAATTGACCTCCAGGTAATAAATGAATAAACAATTTTTTTTCCAGAGAGAATGTCAATATTGAAACTATATATGTAATCGGACAGTTGTACTTAGATATCAATACAACTGCATGTTTTAAGCTATATAACTTTTAAACAGTATATAATAATTAATTTGTAGCCATTGATGTTTATCATTTATTAGTGAAATCGCTGGGTTAATGAGATTTAACATTACTGTTCTACAATCAAGTGATGAGATATGTATATTGTCTTAACCAGTACTACATTATGTTCAGGCGTATAATTTTCACTTTGTGGTAGAAAAACCATATTGTAAGTTTTGTGTTAAGTAATTTCTCTGTAATTTTATTCAGCCCTTCAACCTGTACACATAAATGTATGCACACTTTACTTTATTCGCTAAAACAAAGCAAGCAAGACGTTCATCTGGTGGTGAGTGATATGCCTGCCCGTAACAATATGGCACCATTTCCAATTGTATACACTGAGCAATATATTACGCACGTCGCCTTAGCTCATGAGATGTTAAGACTTGTTACTCCAGCACTAAGTACCCTTTGACGTTCCCTTCAAACCTGAAGCAATTAACATTTGTTGTTTCTGTTTTTGGTTTTTCATTTATTGTGTGCTCTTTTACAGTCACAAGGCCGTGAGGTGGTTGACTTGCTTCAGTACCTGTGCTCAAATGATGTGGACGTTCCTATCGGAAGTATCATACATACTGGGATGCAGAACGAACGCGGCGGATACGAAAACGACTGCAGCTTAGCGAGGATAAGTGATAACCAGTTAATATAATGTGATTCATTTTATTATATAATTAGCTTCAGTAAGCTGTTAGAATTTTTACGCCTGGCTTGTTAAGTTCGCAAGTCTTATTTCTTTCGTCAGACATTACTATGTTTCGGATTGAAGAGCGTAATGGGTTAGCAAATTATCAAATTAATGAGACAATAGCCTGTATCTCATTGTATGTTATGGAATATGCATTATCTTAATAATTGGCATAACTCGTTATCAAGTGAACGGTTTTCGCCATCACCACCATATGTGGTTTTTGAGATTTTATTATTATTTTAGTTACATGATGATTGCACCCACCATTCAACACACAAGATGCAAAACATGGCTTAAGCGACATCTCCCTAGCAATGGTTCTGTGACGATGTCGGATGTAACATCAATGTACACGGCTATCTGCGTAATGGGACCTTTCACAAGGAACTTACTGTCGGAGTTGACGGACACGGATCTATCACCATCGAATTTTCCCTTTTTCACATTTAAAGAGTTAGATGTGGGGCTTGCAAATGGCGTCAGAGCAATGAATTTAACGCATACGGGCGAGATTGGCTACGTACTCTATATTCCTAATGAGGTAAATAAACATGATTGATAATTTTCTAGATGGTGTGACCTAATACTTGGAATGCATTGTTTATACATTACCCTCAATTTTTATTATACATGGCATAGAAGGGTTCGAATCCTGCAGTTTTTAAGGTTTCGGTGAAGGACAACATCTATAGACTAAGTTATATGCTGCTTTTAATTTCTCCAGTTATTAAAACTCGTGTTTTATATGATACATAAATGTTATTTAGTCCAAAATTCATTTCAGTTTGCTCTGCACGTATACAACAGACTGATGATGGTCGGGGAGAAGTACGGCATAACACACGTTGGCTACTACGCATCCCGTGCTTTACGCGTCGAGAAGTTTTTTGCGTTCTGGGGTCAGGATCTTGATACAATGACAACGCCACTCGAATGCGGACGGACATGGCGTGTTAAGTTCGATGTAAGTTTACTATTTTTGTGACTATTAGATTAACCTTTGTTTGATTCTGCATATTTTATAATCAACATCTGAGGTTTTATAACCGCCAGTTTGCCTGGTCTTGTAAATTTCATCATCACGTTCGGGAACAGGGTTTTTGTCATGATTTCTCGTCACAACGTAATTTACCGTGATTTCTTGTATTATTTACAATGATTAAAATAATACAGACAGCATTTTTTAACAGAAAGGCGTTCTTTTCATTGGCCGCGATGCTTTGTTGCGTCAACGTGAGGAGGGCATAATGCGACTATACGTACAGCTACTGTTAACTGACCACGACCACGAGTTAGACCTTTGGTCGTGGGGTGGAGAACCGATCTATAAAGATGGCAACTACTGTGGCCAGACCACAACCACTAGCTATGGCTACACTTTTAAGAAGCAGGTGAGTAATTTTCAAGATATTTTTTCATCTTTCACCTACACTTTATTGAAATGGATTGATCAACAGTAAGTTTATATTTGAAGAATATGTTTTTTGTTTGATATGATAGTTTCTGTTGTAGCCAGTGGAATTACTAAAATAGAGAGAATTTAAATAGAGAGGAATAAAATAGGGAGAATTAACATTGTGTAACAAGCGGCTTGATGAATGCAAATGGTGATATATTATCTATTACATATTATTGTCGTAATGAAAAAATCGAGGGTCAGGAAAAATCTGCCGGCGTCAGCGTTTTCGTCCAATTAAGACGTGGGATACTTAACCCTTTCAAAACTGAATTATTTTTTTCATCCGTTGGATTTGGTAAATTCCATGTGTCTAAAATATAATAAGAGGACTATATATATTTTATGTCTTCAATTGTGCACGCCATGTCGGATAGGGTTAAAGAGAAGAGTGGGCTCATACTCGAGCTTTTACTACTCTATATGAGATTTTATTGTTTCTTTAAAAGCTTGATGGTGATAATTTTCATTTGCTAATTGTTATGAACCTTACCACCAAACAGAGCAACTTTGCATATTGTCAGGTAGAACACTCCCAGATAATAGATTTGCAAGGTTATTTGAAGTTTTAACAAATGGCCATCTATAATCTACAGTTAAATTTTGGATTTTCTTAACCCTGTTGGAAATATAGGATTTGCCTTCAAAGACACTGAATTCAGAATAGCGACTTGTCAAGGTTTGTCTAACTCTACTTGCTAATTGAGCAAGAGAGCTCTATTTTATTCAATCTCTGAGATAGTGTCTGATCTATTTAATGGCGATACATGAGATCTCACACACAAGAGCTCATTTTTCACAGTGCCAACCTTACAATGTGTTCTAAGCTACAAGCGGCATCCGTTCCCCTTGAAAGCCTTCAGACTGTAAAGTCCCAACCTAACTTCATTGAGTACCACTTTCTAAAAGATTTCTAAATTTTCTTTTAAAATAAATGCATTCAGTAAAAGGAAATATCTGATGGGATATTAAAACCTATGTTGGAAATAATAATAATTTGAGGAATATCCAATTTAGAAATATCGATACACTGCTGGGGCAATTTTGATGTGATGTTGTCCACTATGTGAGAAGCTACATTACATTTTAAGTCATGGTCGCATGAACGAACTGACATGTTTACTGTTTTGTTGACTAATTGGGATTGCTTATTACCAATACCAATGCTTATGATGGATTTGTCTGTGTCAACATTCAGCATTAACCTGTTAACCCAAGATTGTTTTACAAACCCTGACTTGCCGCTGTCGAGTACACTTTCAAAAATCAAAAACACAAATCGGCCACACTTATCTATAAGTTTGACCTTTACAGTAAGAAGTAGAACTTTACCTTGAGTTTTTTTGTTAGATTAAAAAGAATCTCCTTGAGAATTCCCCTTCAGAATTGTATTCCTGTAAGAGGGAATTATGATCTTTATACAGAACTTGCATTTTAAATTATTTTTGCATTTATATATTACTGGATTTTCAAAGATGGTGCTTTGTCTATTATCTTTGATAAACTCATTACGGCCTTCTATAGGTGCCAATTCAAATTTGGAACACATTGAAATAGCATGACTTTGCTCGCCTCAAAAGGAACATAGGCTTTCACTGTTAGCAGCAACATTGGTTACTTTAACAGTTGTGTTTTAAAACTTCAATTTTGTATTCTTTTAGGGACCTTCATAGCAAGTACTTTTGAGGGAAGAGCAATTCTTCAAGGCTCTTTATATCACTACTTTCTAAAAATGAAATAAATTCCTTCATAGTAGGTTTACCATTTTAAAAATCTGAACTACAAAGAATATTATTACACTAATAATTAAAATTAAATAATGCATAACATATTCAATTATACATTATTTGAATAATTAAACAGTACCAATTTTTGTGGCAGGTCTGCCTAGGATTCATTCAGAACCTTAATGGTGACGGCACGCCTCAACCAGTCACCAATGATTTTGTACTCGGTGGACACTACGAGATAGATATTGCCGGAATTAGGTAATTTCATCAATGATTATACTGTAAGGCCTGCATTGAATGCCTCTCTGCTTTAACTGTAGAAACAGAAGTATGTACTTGGATTGTGTCCATGCAAACCTACAACATTGACAGAAGTCACATTTTTAATTAAGCAATGCAATAAGTTTTGTATTTTTTACTTATCCAGGTATGCAGCAAAAGTTAATCTACACTCACCGAACCTTCCCACCAAGTATCCTGACAAAGAACGCGACATATACCAAGCCACCAGGAGACTGCACGATCCTAAGCAGTTTCTAGGACGACATTATCAACCATAATTATTTATTTAAGTACAACTTTTTATTAATTGCTAAGGAATGTTAAATGTTAATTGTACGCATTGTGAATACCTTTCTAAGACCTATAAAACTATACAAAAATTATACACATTTATGTTACTAGAATTTCTTGTATCGACAGGAATGTTACACATTTAATAAATTAAAACATTAATTCATTTTAACTACTTATTATTGGCAGGTAGATATTCGAGAAAGGTAATCAATATTACCCATAACAATCTAATGCTAAGTAGGATGGTATTTACTGCACTACACTGAGACAAAGATGTTGTATTAATTTCATTAGCCACAATGACTTTCAAAATCTAACACAGAGATGTTTGCATAGCAAGATTCTAAAATGAGAGACAAATATTACAAGAAATAGTTCATTACATAATTAACATCAAATAGTTAAAATTAACACCTAAGAATTCTTATTATTTTATCAAATTTTGTTATTTTTTGAATTATTAATTTGACTACTACTATTTAAGTGCAAAATCCTTACACATAGTCCTTAAGACATGATTGATCACACAATTTTTTTACCTTTTTATGCTTACAGCTACATGTTTAATTAAAATGATTTTAATAACCTATTTTTTCAGATTTTGCTGCATGTACCTTAATGAGTCAAGCTTTTTATTTTGTTATGCTGTTGTCATTTCCCCTTTTGTCTACCTAGTACTTAATTTGGTTATACTTTAAATAATAAACTTCTGTTTTTTGAATATTTATTTTTATTATTTACCTGTTTGGATAGTTTAACATTTTAATTTTTAATCAACGCTAAACTTTAACACTAAAATCATGTATAGTATGAGTATTGTGTTTTAAGTTGTCTCAATTCAACAATTTTACATGTAAAATGTAATGAGAACAACAAATTAATGATTTCTCTCTGCTTCAATTAAATCCAAACACAAAAAACTACAACAAAGAACACATCAAAACACAAAACTTATGTGAAAATTAAGTTCACATTTCTTTGGCATATTTATTTAAGCATTGTCTAATTCCTTTATATCTGCAGATATCTTGGCACTATAAATCAATTAATTTCTAATGTAGGTAAACTTAATATTTCTTCAGCA
>DWIB01000377.1:0-10197 GCA_018248155.1 Cressida cressida
AGCTCATTTGATAGTTAACGTATCGATAAAATAATATTTATGTTTCTCTAGCTGGAGCATTGAGAATCTGCATGTCGCAAGTCCGATGAACTTATAATATCTCTATAAAACATGTTTTTGCTTCGAAGAAAAAACTATTTTTATTACAATGATTAATTAATAAGTAAACTTAATGAGTAAACGTTATAATAACTTCGTTTATTTAAATTACGCGAAAATCACTTTTGTCTCCTAAAAGATTACTGTCATAAAAAGAATGTGTTGAATATTTTCATGATATTTAATACTAATATTAATAAACGAAAAGCTATAAAAAAAAACTCGTGCAATTATCTTTATACTTTTTAGGTTAGTTTACATCGTAAAGATTTGGAATATGAAAGAATTCATATATATTCCGAATATGAAAAGCTTTCAGAAACAAATCCTAAATTTAAACAGCATAAAATTTACTAGCTATTGTTACTACTCTCACATCAAAATTTCTCCTTACCTTTCTTGTGCTTTTTTTTTTCAAAACTATTTACCTATATTTATTTGTTGTCATAACTATCAACCTCTGAGACTTTTATAAATGTACTAAATCTACAAACCTTTTGGTTAAGTTCAGCATTCGTGAAACAAATTATCAACAAACGTCTTTAAATGAAATAAATTAAAAATAGAGTTTTAGATTATCAGATAAGTACTTCCTGCTTTTAGGTTCATATAAAAAACAATATATGTTGTAATGTATGTTAATAGAGGAATATTAAAAGGTGTGTGGCACCATCAGTAGAGGTATGTAAGTGCTTGTTTATTGTGGGTAGTGGGTTGTTGCAGTGGCGAGGCGCGCCTACTTATCAATTCGAAGTACCATCCACTGGGACGGCGCAGTTAACGGCTCCTCAATAAATCCTTTGCGGAGAGCTTCCGCTCCTTCGATGGCTGTACAAAGGTTTTACGCGGTGTCAAGTGTCCATAGGCTCCGGTATTAGGCGTGTTGGTGTTCCAAGCAATAAAAATAAATTTTAACCGGCCGTCAGTCGCGGACGACGGGCTATTTACCAACAACATTAATTCTTTACGGATCGGGATTATCTTCATACTTTTTTTATATAACTTGCATTATACACGTTGTATGTAATATAAGTAAATATTGTTACAAATAGATAGGAATTGTCGCCGTTAAGATACTACTATAGATAGGCGGTGGGAAAAAATCAGCAGTTTATTGAGACAAAGAAAAGTCGTTTTCTTTTTATCATAGGATTTTTTCTGCGCATAGTAATGTAGTTACTTAATTGCAAAAAGAACTGCCATTAAAGCTTTTAAGCATCTTTGACAAAAAAACAATAATAAAGACAGATTACTACTACTACTTATTAAGAATTATTTATTACACTTTACAAAAGTTAAAAACGTGTTACTTTACAATTAAAATTTTACAGTCACTCGCTACTGTCATGGTCATGAAATATATTATTAAAACAAAGAACACAAAGAGACAGGTTTTTTTTTAATTTCATTTTATTTAATTAGATAGCATGGAGTATATAAATTGCATTTATTGAATTATGAAAATAAACAAAATTGGATTAGCTCTAACTAGTAGTAATAGTACTTAAATAGTATGTACTATGTGATATATACTTGTATCTACACATTACCTTAATGTTACATATGCTAAATATGAAAAATAACCATATATTTTCCCATTCGGGAATTTTACCCGGGTTGTTCCCACGTTAAGGTTTTTTCCGGGTAAAATACCATCAAATACAAAATAAGTTGTAAACACTAAAGAGGTTCTAAAGACTATTTTTTTAAACCAGCAAAAAAACGATCCGCAAACCTATTGCCATAAAGTACATCATCACCTGATTGACATCAAACTACAAAGATTTAATCTTTTACTACCAACAGATGTAATAAGTAATTCAAACTTTAAAATAATCAAACACTACTATAGGAGAACTGGCCCTGAATATTGGCAGCTGGATAGTACATAGTAAAAGAACAATGTCTTTTTTTAACTTATATAGGCTAGTGCTGATACACTGAACATATAAATAGAGTGATTAGCACTTAAGTTGATAATATGTAATATTTTAAATGAACCCTCTTATAAATAAAGTATTGATGGTTGTGTTATCAAGTCTGATAGCATAACGACGCTGGGACGGACGTAAAACGATAAACCTTCAGTTTAACATATAAAAATTTAACGAGCTATTTATTTATACTGATGTTACAGAATTAATTGGACACGTTAATAACGTTGAATCAATAAAACAATCAAACAACATTGTTAAGACCCATCTAGTTGTAAATAACGAGATAAGATGTAATACTTGGACACTAAAGAATTAAAGGATATATTTACTACATAACTTAGTTATATTGCACTGGCATGATTACATGAAATGATGAAAATATATTTTCATGATTATCAATATCTACTTACACATAATTTTATGATCATAGAGATATACTCTTCCTTAGAAGTCTGGTAGGAGCCAATCAAAAAAAAAACACCATTATCTGATATTTTATTTATTGGACATGACTTCCAATTATTTACTCATTTATTACATAAAATAACAGAGTTTAAAAGGATATCATTTAGAGAGGAAAGTTTTTAATCTGATTACAGAACTTCTTTACTTGGTTTGAAGATACTCAACAAGATGTATCTTAAGTTAAGTGAAATTGTTTTAACTTCAAAAATCAAATGTAAATATAAAAAGGATGTATCGTTATAATTAACTGTCAGGTTTCTGTATAAAAGATTTATGCTACTTTGCAAGGATTACTCAACCGATGTATTGGATTATCTCTTACATCCGATAACTCCTCGATGTAAGAGTAAGGACGAAGTTATCGTATATCAAGATTATTTAAACACAAATTTATTGCGAAAACCGTAATGTAAACATGTCTGATTCAAATACAAGGTTATTTATGATACCATATTTTTCAAGTTATCTAGCTATCCCTCCTATTACCACATTGTAAATTTTAATCTAAGTGTAATTGAAAAGTAATAAATTTATTACCATTGCTAACCAACCGTCATGGTTATTACATATGAATATAAATACACAAGAGCCAGGATATTTCAGCCTTACCTTTGCCAAATGGCGTCATTGTAACACATTAAATCAAGGACTTAGAAAACTACCTAACCTCTAAAATTCAGATACAAAAAAATACTATTTTCTGTTATGGTAATTTCTTCTATTTATCATATAATTAAGTAATCTGTTATCATTTGACCAAGCGACAAGACAAACGAGAACTTTATTTGGTGGTTAGTTATACACTTGTCAATAATAATGTAGTGTTAGGATGATACACAGCACTAAAAAGCACTTGTCACCTTGAGAATATAACACAGTGAATCACATTCCATTAGTGTTTTCATTAAATACAGCACTTTTAGGATCGAAACACAATAATATTTATAGTCGTTTGCCGACAGACATTTCTGCTTACTTATCTAAAAGGTATACAAGAACGTAGATATACATTATAAATTATAATAATTCAATTTCCTATCATTCAATTTAATGTTTCCTCTATGTTTATATTTATAAAAGGTCTTGTTTATTAAACAATAGTTTCCTCATGATATGTTTTATTTTTTTCATTGGAAACTCAAGCTCAGTAGGGATCGAACCTATCTTCTAGAAAGCGTTCTACCTTACAAATTGAACCATAGTTTTGATTCCTCGTGTGGGTTTAAATAAATGCTTATTTAGTAATATAAAATTATATATGTTTTTAAGTGTAGTTATAAACGCATTAAAACTGAAACAAAAGTTTATAGTATTAAAATTAAAGTTTTTGAAGGTAAAGCTAATGACTCCGCCGGGCGAAGTTTAAACAGTGCGGAGTAAATCTAATGTCGCTCCCGAAGTCGTTACGAATTTAATCAAAAGAGAAGATAAAAGAGGTGAAAATGAAGCAAATTTTACAGCACAAATTATTCAGCAGGGTTTTAAGCGAGGTTACGCTATCAAATTATGTTTCGTTTTACTATATTTAAACCAACGGATATTCCGCTAGCGAAATGAATCTTCGTTTACATTTACATAGTCTCTGCTAACAAAGTATTATCGAAAAAAAAACAAGTGCTCTCTCTCCACTTTGATAAAAACGCTAACGGAATTAATTAAGAGTAATATTTATATACCTTCTGAAAAAACACCGAAATATAATATAATTAAACTTTGAAGTTATTGTTATCGATATCTTAACTTTTGGACACAAATCTCAAAAAAAATCGTGCTTTCGAGACTTGCGATTAAGTATAAAATACTTAATAAACACAAACCACAAAAAAATTTATTAGTAAATAGTAAGAGTTTAAAATTAGAGCATTCATTATCGCTAAACATCAGTCTAAAGAATATAAAACCTTGCTATTATGTATGAATGTAGGTAGGTTTTTATTCTAAAATTCTGCGTACAGATAAAAAAAATCTACAAAATTTATATATTCTGGAGTTGTTTGATAACATGTTTGCCTAATAAACGTGAACATGTTCAATGAACAGAACATAACGCGAACCTCAATTAGTCTCGCGTTTCGATACGATGTTAATATTATATTCACAATATACGTAAAGTATTTAAGTATATATATCATCGATATCGTGCTTCAAGTTATTACCAATAAAATTAACTATAAAATAAAAAAAAACTTCATTTTGATAATATAATATATACTAGGTAGTAGGTCTCTACTGTCTTAAACTTAGAGAAGTTAAATTTAGAGTAAATATGGAAATGTTTAGTTAGGTTGTAGTAAATAACTCCTGAAACATAAACAAGATATCAAAGCAATATCTTCAAAGTGAGTTATTTTGAAGTTAAAATTATAGAAAAGACTTATACAAAATCCTTTTAAATTGTCTAACATTTATTATCCCACAAGTATTAAGGACGGTTTACAACTCAGAGCTTCTGAGGGCAAGGGTTTTATTACAATAAAAGGGTTTGGAATCCTCGGTTATTCAACATTATTACATGAATTACGGCGGCGCAATGGTCCTTAACTTAGCAAATTTAAACAAAATAACTTACAAACGTTTGGAAGTTAATTCCAATTACGTATTTACATGAATCAACCTCTGCCAAAAAACTATAAAGCAATACGAGTGCTAACTGCTGACTGTTGCTGGAAGTAAGAAAAATGATTTATCAATATCTATAACCTTAGTTTCAGAATCTAGTAACATACTATTCGACAGGTATTTATAACTACCTTTTGAATGGTTACGTTAATCGTTACTACTTGTAAAGAATGTGTTAGTTAAATAAATTACTTAAATTTAAATACTAATTAAACTAAGCAAATCGTATACCAGATTGTTTTATGTAGAACCCGCGGTAATAATTAGATACAATCTTGTGATCGTAACTCAACTTGTGTATAGGTATTACTTAAGTGTAATTTATATGCTGCGAAAAATGCAACTTCATTATTATGGAGATCTTGGTAATAAAATATGATAATGTAAACAGGAGAACTACTACGACAATATATGTTTTTCTTTAAATAGTTATAGCATTTTCGCGCTCTCCTAGACTTAAGAGATTACTAGGCTATGGCTAGGTCAGAGGTAGCCAACCTACGGCTCGTTAGACGTAAAGATTTTAGTTTCATACGTAAATATTAAGCATAGATTGTCATTGAAGGTAAAGTTGTAAATAAAAATTTAATGTTTAAATTTTTTTAGTTAGATAAAAATATCTATTTATGCTACATAGATATTATCTAATTTGTTGCGAAAAAACACTACTTAAGAATAGGCAGATATTTTTCTTGTATGAATATATAATTTTTTTTTAACATAAATAAACTTTCAAAAGGATGCCGGTATGGTCTAGGCAGATACCCAGACCAACCATACCACCGGAACTCCAGTTTCTATTGATAAATAGTACTGTTATTGTGCTGCTTATACCATCTTAACTTATCCCAAATTGCCATAAGATTGATATTTATCTTATTACGGGGTGAAAGTCTTGATCGCCACAATATACACCACCATTATACTATAAATCTGCTGCGATAACAACAATGCTATTTTTGGTATCAACGTATTAAAGTCATCTCAGCGGACATATTTTACATCCCTTTGATACGTTGTCCTTTAACACCATGTGTAATTGAATTATATATCATTGCGTTACATACTCACTCTCAATCTTCATATACCTAAGACTTCTTAAACAAATCATATAACTACTTATACTAACTTAGAATAACCATAATTTTTCTATGAGTTATGGCCATTAACATATAAGGTTCCCTTTGTTACAGCGGTAAAAGCGGTCGGTTACCAGTACTGAAGCTATATATTGTCTCCAAATTCTCTGACTACTAATTAGATTCGACAACAGTTCGTTACTCTAAAGTAATGCAATAATGTAAAATCTCTGTAAAAACTAGTGAATAACAAATGTTGTGTCACTGCCTCATCACAGTTGTTTAACTCCTTTTGTTATAACTTAATATTAACTATTCTAAGTTCTCCAGGTCTATGCTTGTTGGATCCCCTGCTATCTAAATGGGAAGGCAAACAAGTAACAGGCCACCGTTTGTTGACACGACGCGATTCCGACCGCTTTATATTTCGAGGCGAGCAGCCAAAACCCATTATCCCATTACGGAAGGGCATTACTCACACAGAATGTGAAGCTGTTTGCTGGCTATCGTCCTTCACATAGTATATAAGCAGATTCCACAATACAAAGATATGTCTCATGTTCTTAACTACTAAAGATTACCACGCTTTCCGACGGGTGGACAATGAACGAGTAAATTCCCCGCCTTCCCCTCATCAGCCCATGCCCGCGTCTACATTATGTCTTTAACTCAAATGTGTGTTATAAATGCATGTAAAAGCCTCACCTATCTGCACCGGTAACGTCCACGCCGCCAAAACAATCCACCGCTTTGTTTCGATAAGCGATCGATACCGTCCGAGCCTTAAAAGTTGAGTAAATTACATTTGATCACCATTCAGCACATGAACACGGCAGATCCAATTCACAACATTAGTACTTCCAAACGCAACAGTGCACCAAACGATTAGTAGTTAATTATTGAAGCTATGTATAATCCGAAGTAGATATAAACAAATAACACTAGTGATTTCACGGCGGAGAACGTCAGCGCCGCGTCGTGACGGCGGCGGAGCGCGGAACCCGGCCACAGTGAGCCGCGCTACGTGTTCTCCGGCTACGCGAGTGGGACGCACTGCTGCGCGTCCACTGTGTGTAAGAGAGACAGACAACATGTCCATAATAATGCTATAAGGGCGCATACCGACTACAACCGTCGACATCACACCTCTGTACCTTAATTCGCAAAAAAAACGTAATTGATGTTTCTTTAGAAGATTAAATGTATTTCATTTATATCATGACAACAACACTTCGATTGAAATAACAATGATTAATAAATCAATGTTAATTATTCTTTTTTTAACAAGCTTTTATTTCAATATCTGACCTTAATTTCAAATAGCGGTAATGACAATGACGCTGTTGATGGTGACGAGTAGTGACTACGCTGTAGCAGCTGCCGATGTTTAGTAATGAAGCTTGTTGACAACTTTATCTATGCATATTTTTTTGGCAATTAAAATAATAATATAGCCTGGCTTTATTCTTTGATTCGTTTAGCGCTTTGTAATTTGTAAATATTCTTTTCTTCTAGTCCTTTTTCATAAAATGTTTGTTACCCAAACATGACTTTTTAAATTTTTTTTGTCATAATAAGAATAATGTGATGCCGGTCCATAAAAACGTGGCGATGGCGACACATTTTGGGTTTAGTTACCATATTAAATAAATTTGTCACACTTTTCAATGAAAATAGTTGAAGTGTTAGAAAATTGAGAATATTAGTATGAAATAATAAGCAAAATCCGTGTCGTATTTTATTTTCAAGGAAAAGAACATTACAATTTTAGTTTAAATTTTAATACTTATGAAGACAACAGACCCTGTGATAGACGTTACCTTCATATTGTAAATCTGCAGCGATTATTGTGTTCGAAAGGTCGACGGAATGGTAGGCTCATTTAACAACTTCAATTGTCATTATTGCTGGTAATACATGAGTCAAATTTCAATTATAGG
Source organism: Cressida cressida (assembly GCA_018248155.1). Classification (NCBI taxonomy): domain Eukaryota; kingdom Metazoa; phylum Arthropoda; class Insecta; order Lepidoptera; family Papilionidae; genus Cressida; species Cressida cressida. Next base: position 8,140 of record DWIB01000377.1, read on the forward strand.
CAAATAAAAACGAATCAACAGGGAATCATTACTCAAAAATAAAAAGAAGGCCAACGCCATATTCATGTACATTTATTATTATTCTACGTAATTATACTCTTTAGTTACAATTTGGGAGTGTGTTTCTGTAGTATATCGTCAAAGTGAATACAAACTCAACTCTTCGCATTACAAGTAACACAGAATAAATCTAGAACTTAATAAATCAAATGAAGTAATCCCCCTTTATAACACTTTATAATACTATTGTAACGTATTTTCATATTAAGCGATCTGTACCGATAAGTAATTTTTTTTTATTTATCGCACATATTTAGTTTGTAATATAATATTCAATTGAAACCTCTTGAACAAGTTAAATGTGAATCATTTGTACATAATATGGAGCCGCACAAGGGCGGTAAACGAGAATACTCCTATTAAGCTATTCTTATAACACTGTCTATATATATCGTGTTATAGGGGGATTACTGTACAATCATTTCCATTCTTTACATTAAATATTCAAAATAAAAAAAATGTCAAACAATTTTCTAAAATAATTGAATGAGTTGCAATATTCTAATGAGATGAAGTTTTAATTAAGTTTTCCTATAATCATATTTTTAACTTACACATGAAAGGAATTTTCTTTAAATTAACATATATCAAGCAGTTACACATCTCTCTCAGTTCAAAAAGCCATTCATTTTTCATCATTACAATACAAATTCGATTATCGTCATTTAAACAAAAACGTTACAAACGGAATCATTAAACAAATACAAGTGCAACTTCCACTTTAAAGTCCCAGCCCAGCCAATCAATCATGGTACATGAAGTTTAATGGAAATAAAGAGCTATAATGAGTACTTTGTTTATGAGAAAACCATGACAAATCTAATTGATCACTACACAGCATTTATTTTATTACTCAGCAGTGAGGCACAGTACACTGAAATTGCAATAATGATGATTTAATAAAACCCCGCATTGAAAAAATCAGCGAAATTTTTTCTCTGAACCAAAATAACTCTTAGTACTCACAAAGTTTCTAATAAATGCTTTAGGTAAAGAAAACTAAAAACTTTCACCTAATTCTGAGGTAGAGTACAAAACGTTCATGTAAAGAACTTGAATTATGTTCGCATTTAACTTGAACTTTCTCATCAAATATTAGAAATCCAAAACAATTTCAATGGTTCAAATTCAAAAGGTTCAATGGTTGTCGTAGTAACACCATTTAATGTTTTATATAAGATTTAATGAAATTCCTAGGTTTTCCTAAAGTTGTATAACAACATATAAATTTAACTCCCAAAAGTGTATCAACAAAACAGCGAAGGTTGACTTACATATGTTACAGTTAAATTAGGACAATTCAGAATACATTTGTGTAGAGATTCTAGATCTTATTGCCTAAAATCAGCAGCGGATATCTTTCTGATGAAAATGAGACAAAAAATTATTACAAAATGACTTTGCATTTTCGCTAACAATGTTAATTTGTTATGGTGATGATGGATATCAATCGCTTAATATGATAATTGTTTCCTATGTGCTTATATATCATAAGCAGCGACTCACTATTTTCTTCATAGATGTTTTTAAGTCTGTATCCAACGTTGTGCAAGTCCATTAGGTTCGCCATGTGTTTGGTGGGCTTTGGCTGGGGTATTATATACTATGAGATAATGGTTCATCGGTAAAATGTTTAATTAGGAACATAACTATCAATAAAACAGGAATCAATCGCCCAGAATCAGCCTTCTTTGGCGAATAAGAGATGGCGATAGGCCACTCATATTTACAATAGAAATATTAGAGAATTTAATAGAGAACTTGCAGAAGTGCAGGGAGCTCCTTCTGGAGGTCCTTTTGCATCCAACTTATGGTCCAGATTCGGCACCAACTTAACGAAACAATGCTTTTGCGAATTTAATGTACCATAACTATATGTTTACATATTATATTAAATTCACACCACTTATTAAACATTGTATATTTAACCGTTTTAGTGCTAAGCAATTTTTGCAAGAATGCACGAAAATTGCGGTACATATTTTGATTTCTTTAAAG
>DWIB01000378.1:0-10167 GCA_018248155.1 Cressida cressida
AATCGATTGAATTGTTTTCGGCTCTAGGTTACAAAAATTATATTAATCTTTATATCATATGAAATAAATATGTAGTATCCTTTATAATAGGAACGTTATATTTTTTGCCTTTCCAGGTCTTTCTAAATCTCAAGGCCGTCGAGAATAGTACGGCGATGCGCATTTCTGATACAAAAAATATGTCACGTGAACGTTTTTCAACGAAAATGGAGTTTGTATCTTAAATCATAGTAACTTAATGCTAAATAATAATGTAAATAATAACGGTCATCGTATTGTGCTATGAGCAATTCGCGCAACTCATCGTTGTTATATTAACCTTAAAGGATCTATTACTTGTAGATTTATGACTTTTATATATAATAAAAGATATTTTTGCAATAGTTTCTGACCCTGACCCAACCAAATTCAGAACTGCAAAGTGTTTGCCAGTTGTTACAACTCTCTGTAGGGAATAATCAGTGTTTAACAGTTTTATCAAAACTTCTCAGATTATTGCTATCATCCTTAACATATCAGACATTCTACAAATTATAACTATAGAATATATATATAGCGAAGTTTGTATTCATTACTAGCTTGGACAATGTTTCTTGAAATAACATTTAACGGTTGACTAAAGCTTACCATGACCTGCATGCATTTTTACTCTACAAAGCATTAACGTGATTGTAAATGATAAAACAGCACGTAATAGTGTGGTACTTGCTAAGATAGTACACTGTATGAGATAATATACAGTACTATATTGTGTTTTCAGCTTTATTATAAATTATGTAAATTCTCAGTACTCTAGTAATTTCATAATCTACGAAATCCTTCAATTAGCAACGTTTTCACACTATGGCTTTGAGGTAGAAATAAGAGCTGCCATAGTACCTATATGTATATGGCATCACATCCTCCAGCACCACTACCCAGACCCAGACCTACTTATGTAGGAAATATTGAACCTTTAATTACAGTTATTAATTAAAATTAAATATTTTGAAAACTAATAGAAACCAGAAAACAGAAAATTTCTTTTATTATTTCGTTAATATCATAAATAACGAATTATATTTTTTTTTAACTAGAATAAGCTAACGCTTGACTCCAATCCCACCGGATGGATTTAGTTTTTTGGTAGCACATTAGTCTAGAAGAAATTTATTCAAATTCAAATATGTGTAACGTTTACAAATATATAGTTTAATTCTACCCATGTTTTAGTAATCTGTGATATGATTATAGCTGATTGTGTGATCTATTGTTGTGTTATATATATCATCAGTTCGGTTTCACTACAAGCATGAGAACCATCAAAAGCAGTATTAAAAACAACAGTAGAACATTTAAAATCCGTCTTGATATGATCTGATTGATGGGAATTAGGAAAGAATACTCTAGAGTCATAACTATGATGGGTAAATCTGATGGCTCTAGTGGAAACTAAACAAGTAAAGAATTTATTATGAAATGTCGATGCTATGTAATGTGAATGGGCTGCAAGTAAACCCGTTTATAATTCACTATTATATAACTCCGTAGTATATCGTAATGTGTTGGGTAAACTCTTTACTAGTTATTGAATGATATCTAATTATAAATACATATTAACTCTATTAATTTGTATGACTAAACGTTTTAAATTACTTTATCTTTATAGTTCTGGTGATTGTGAGAGTTTTGTGGAAGAAAATCAAGCAATTAATTAAGTTAACGTTTTACGGCTTGCTAATCTAAGCTATCATCAAACTTTTTTTTAAATAATCTAAGTGAACGCTTGATTGATTTTAGGTAGTGATAGTCTGTGAACCAACCTATTTAATATTTGATAAAGAACAGCAATAACATCAAGTTATTCTACTACCTTTATTGTTCTTGTGAAAAATTAGGAGCTTTGCCTCCTTTTAAAAGGATATGAAGAAATCATATCATATAGTATTTTTTATATACTAAGTAAGCAACGAGACAAGCGAGATATTAATCTAATGGTAAATGATACGCTCACACATAGCAATGTCACACTAATGGTACATACACCACCACATTACCCGCCGCTCCTAAAGTTAACTCCGCTATTAATTCCCGTTTTACCCTAGTAATTTCACTGGTCACAGCGCCCTTCATACCGGAATACATTACATTACATTGCTTTGGCACTACTGTGTAGCGTCAAAAATAGGCGCTGCTGTGATGCCTCTTCAGACTGTCATCAGTAACAAAGACCTACCATTAGTTAAAGTTTCTGGTGGTAGTTTCATGTTGACCGTTTACACTCTAGATATCATCGCAGCTCTTATTTATACCAACAGTGTTGTACAATCATTATAGTGTTCCGGTTTAATTAACGTTGCGGCTAACGAAGTTTCCAATTCTAACATAAAAGCAGGCGATAACTGCTGCGACACATGAACATTATACTTTTATTATTCTTCCCAATTATGGCATGAGAACGGTCTGTGCGTCAGCCAATATCAAGTGTACATGCATGTGATAAAATGTAGAATGCTTTATATGCTCTCTAGTATAGATATCATAGAAAATTTATAATGCAATCATTAATCTAGAACTACCGCAAAGGTGGACATGGATCCTGCCACCGCTTACAGTTGCACATGGTGCCATTATACTTTTATTAAAGTCTGCTCATATTAATCCAATAGTGAACATATCAGCCGATGGTAATGATTATAAATCACCCCATAACTTAAAATGTACATTCTAAATCTATCAATGTAGTGAATATATGGTATAAACAATAGTGTGATACATAACGGAAATTGCCTGCTATTGCAGCTGTGATTTATTTCATCGAAGCCGCTGTGTTTGCCGTTTCAGTTGCATCGCCTTGTATACAATTGCATAAATATATTTCAAGGTAATAGTTTTTGCTTCATAACCGATGATAATAAAAATCTATTGTTTTTAGTTTAAGTAAAAAATACAAAGCTGGTTCAGGAACGTCTACTTTGAATGTATAAGATGCTTTATATTTAAAACTAAAGATCTAATGTGGGTATTGTAGTTTTTAATTCCACTCTAGAAATATATAAGATAATTTATTGTAATTGTGATTGTTAAAGTTGTTAAACGTTATTCTGTAATAGTTAAGGAAATTTAAAATGTATGTAGCAAAGTCAAATATTTGAGATATGACGCCATTTGTTAGAACGAATGTGACGTAAAAGTGTATGAAAACAAAGACGGTTGCAAAGGTTATTTTTTACTCTCTATGTAGTTCTTCTTATTTGTTAAATCTTATAACGTTAACTATAAAGAACTATAAAGAAGGTTACTTTTTTCAAATAACTATCGAATTGTTATGTAGTACTTATAACATAATAAGTAGTAGATTGTTACTGTATCTAGTACTTTGATATACTACTACACTTCTTGAAACTTTCTTGAAACTCCTTGAAAAATTATGAAATATAATAATGATGAATAAATAATGATTTATTCTGAAATATATCAATGAAACTTGTAAAATAACTGTTGTACACCAATCGAAAACCGATGATACCTCATTTCTGTTATATGTGAATCTATTTTTTACTGTAAACCTAATTCTTTCTCTAAATATATACTTCGGCATCTTCAAAATACTTGAAATCTGTATTTTCTTATTCACTATTCTTTCTATGTTTTTTTTTCTACAGAGATGACGTAAAAAAACCTCTTTGGTTCGTAAAAGTTTATGTTCATTCTTAAGTTGCAATATGTATTCAAGTGTAATGAGAAACGATATAAAGTTACTCAACGCATTCCTAAACTCATATTGAATGTTTTAGATTAAGTGAAATTAAAAAAATACTATAAAGTGTAATGTAACGATGAGAAATATGGAAAAAATACAAAGCCACATAAATATACTTTTATTCTGTATCGCGTCCAGTTGAGAGGAAATCTACCTGAACACCATTTGATGAAATAATAAAGCAGCTATGTTACATATAGGATACAGAATTCAATTTATAGCTGCTGATATATTCAAACATGTCGCACTCAATAAACTCATGTCAATATAAATATGTCAAATGCAATTAATATGTGCTTGTTATTTTCCTCTCGACATGATAATTCTAAGTTGCGATATTTATAATGAAAGCATACCTTTCCTATAACGTCGCAGATGATGGTTATCTCTGATGATCTTTGATTAATGATTAAATCGATAATCAAAATCATGATTACATTTGTTTGAATCAAGTATGCCTCACGTACACAGATTCAGCAAATGTGTTCATGCTTGCAAGTAATAACAACTTACAGTTACTATGTTCACGTATACTACTCGTATGAGGTATTTAAACACGTTCACAGCGTTATGAGATGCAAGATGTCTTATGAATTTCAGTTAGGGCGATATCAAAACTTCTGTTTTCTTATTATATGCTAGAGATCGTAATTTCACTATTTCTGAATGGAATACCAAAGCTAGTGTTTTTTTTATTAATTTATGAAGCTTTACTTGATTATAATTCCACCTTGAAAGCGGAAATGTAATTTTTGTAGTAAAGTGCACTAGACTTTAACTCATACATAATAACTAGATGGAAACTAACAGGCTATTCTAGATTCTTGCTATTTGAATTACGAAAGAGTATGTTAAACACTTTGTTTTCATGAGAGGAGAATATTGACAGCGTCCGATGGTAAATGGGCGACGGCAGTATCAAATCATGCAATTCCTGGGCGCACTTTCCGCAATTTGACCTGTGGAACACTGTAACGGTAACTGTCTGCTTTGGATGTGACTATCGGATTCCTAACTGCTGTTATACTCTTGCTACTATTCTCTTAGCATATCTTGACATCGACTTCAGAACCGTCAGTTGATAATTGATAACACTAAATATGCGAGCAGAATTCCACCGATAATTTCTTTGTCTTCCTCTCAAAAGTTAATTTAGTCTCATAATGAGATCTAACTAATTGCGAGTGTGTCTTATGAAATGCACGGACAGATAACTTACTCGGTCAAACGGCAGTTACAAAAAAAACAACAATTTTCACGAGTAAAACCTAGTTGCGCGGGCGCACGCAGACCAGTCGCTCTCGCGCCGGCGCGCACGCTGTTTCAAAATGTCCATCTGATTATCGTCACAATCGAAAATCACTATCGATACTCCATTTGATCTTAAAGGATGGCTCTCCAAGTCCTGTTTTCGCGTTGCGTTGAGCGCGTCAAGGATAACCGAAGGATAAGTGAGTGCAAAGTGTTAACATTTACGTAATTATTCGTGTTACGTATACTAATATTGCGATCGTTTGGTCGAAGTATCGCGAAATAGAAATTACAACCTTCGAATCTGATCAGTGCTCCAACTTTGCATCACAGTGGTGTATACAGTGTCATAAAGTATTCGGCGAAAGTTACGGATTTCAGTAATTGGTCATTTGAAGTAATTGGAATAACCTTAAACCTAACAGTGTTTTCCGTTCACTTGTAACTTAGCTTTTGCTTATAGGAATAGTATGATCAACAATATTTCATATAACGCTAAAAGCTAGTAAAGTAAAGCTAAAAGAACAATTAAACTATATAATAATCTTTAACTAATTTATAACTTACTTGAAGGCGTTAATTAGTGTTTGAAAATATTCGTTTCAAGGGTTAAGTGAATGTACTTTACGCAACGCATCTTCTAAATATATTCATACAAATACAGTGTCGAAATGTAAAGCAAACAATTGCATTAACATTACTACAAATGTCCTATTTGTTTATTCATTACGTAAATTAACTTTCACGCATAACATAGTTTATATTATTTAAATTTCAAGTGGTACACTTACAAAAACCGACTGAATATCGCTATACAGAAATCTGAAAATACTTTCTTGACGTCGAAATTTCTCTTTACAGAACGAGTACTTTTTATATTAACAAATACTTTATCGTTTGTCGTATTTTCTATTTATTTATATCAGACGTTTCGTAACTTGAAAAAACTTTGTAGTAATTTAAAGAAGCCGTTCTGTGGAAACATTGCAAAAACCACATTCCTGTTGAATTATATTTCAGTTGTGGTTATGGTGAACAACAATGACATATCAAAAGTGTTGATAATTGTTTTACTGTTATTAGGTTTTTTATGTCCATCTTACTTCGATCATTAATTAAAATGACCACAAATATAACATACATTAGGCAAAAAAAGTCTGAATCGGATAGATATTACTGATAGTAATATTTATACGTCATGTTGGATTCTTCTTGTGAAATTTTGTGTGCGTAAATTAATTTTAAACTGTATTTATTACCGGAAAAAGTATTAATATCTGTTAGTAATTGATACTCCTAGCTATGGTTTCGGGATTGGAGTAAATTTCTTCAAAAAACATTGCCTGGAAACTATATACATATGACAATTATTAACTTCTCATAAATTGTGTTAATTTTACAAAATATATATTTAAGTCCATAATGAATCCAAATAAAATAACGTAAGTTAATAAAATATCAATTGATATTGAAAAATATCTTGATCAGTACATGATTCGAATAATGGTTTATTTGAACAATCGCAAGTTGATTGCTTTGTTCGCTTGCACAGCTGTAATGTGAATACGCTTTTATTCATATCCGGTATTGTACAATTTTCATTTAATTCCAATAAATCTTTGTAATGCTCATACCATATGGGAAATTGGTGCTTTTCATAATTCAAAAAAATAATGTTAACATCATCAAATAAATAGTATCAAGTATGACTTAAACTTTAAGCGAATTGACTGCCACTGACTACTTTATTCACCAAGTTATTTATTCACCAACATTACCCTAATAACTTTATGGCGCAATAACAAATAATATGAATATAATCCTATATGTAACAATGACAACATTATTGCAGTTGAATTTGTATATGAATCTTTATACCTTAATAGTAGTTTGATATAGTATAGAGAGAAAGTATTGTTTATTTTTATAGTACATATACAAAAAATATATAAAAAGTAACAAACATAAAAATACCTTATACGAAATCAGTTTGAACATCAATTAACCTAATAAGTTTTTATGAGTACTTTAAAAAACTACAACATACTGAAGTAACGCTGAATATTCAGTCTTCAGTTTTAATCGTAAAAATTTGTTTAGAATTTAGTACCCAATTTGGAAAGTATTTTGTATTGACCAAAATAAAAAAAAATTAAAATACACTTTAATTATATATAAACTCTATCTGTCAACTTGTTTGAATTATTAATCTTATGATAAACAGTACATCTGTAAAACAAAGCGGCTATGCTTAGGATGATGTACACAGTGCCTAAGTAGTCTACGGTTGTAGAAAGCTTTTTGTATCTCGGGGGATTTCTTCTTAATATTCCCTTATTTTAAGGAGAAGTCAGGGTTATTGGCAGGGCATTAGCGCACCTTTGCACGCTATCATAACATGTTCCGAAAAAGATGAAGCCATCTCTTCTACCTAATCTGTGCGACAGTATATACAAGGCCATATTTAATTTGGCATCATCGTGGGGCTTGCTTATCAAAGGCCATATCGAAGCTCGTGAACTTAACAACTGTTTTCACCATTTTCTTCGAGACACAGGGCTTGTTTTAAATCTATTCTTACTATACTCGTAGAACTTATGAGTTGAGTTAACTATAGCTAACGTCCCAATGTCTTTTTATCTGATTGAAATAGAGCCTAGGCTAGTGCTTGACTACGATGAAAAGTGGAGTTGTAATCTATGTGGTAGAGCACTAATCTAGAAGAAACGTATTCACTCTCCTCTTGAAGACTTCTCGTTATAACTGGACGGAAACACTGACGCCAGTAGACTGTACCATACCTTCGCTGTTCGTATTATAAAGAACGAGGCGAATATAACATCCTTACACCTGAAATGAAATATATAAATCTCTTGTAAAACTTAAAATAATATCCAAGTTAAAGTCGTGCTTACTTACGGATTTTGTAACATACTTTTTAAATGAAAGGTGTTTCATTTAGCTCTAGCTTCGCATTTACTCGACGGACTAACTTATTACAAAGACCAAATTATTCGGAATCACGCGTAAAGTAAAAACGTCATGGCGTATTGCTTATATTGGTTGTGCGTTTGCGGGTACTTTTGTTTTCAAAACACATACACATACCCGGAACGTCGGTGTTTGCAAAATATCGTCACGTAGTTGCTTTCAACGAAACGACTCAGCTACGCAAAGGAAAACGTTCGTGTACTTCGCACATCGGATTCATAACAATAAACCTTTCCGACGAACTCTCTGTACGTTAATTCGCAATGAATCATCACATAGTATATTATTATATCTATAGAGAATAATATATAAACACATTTGCCTCGCAAACTAGTCTGATCCGATTTGGTGAAACAAGTCGACTTTATAAATAAGCAGAGTACTGACGAGTAAGCTAGTTTCTCAGACTTAAATTTGTATGACTAAGTCTTAGCAGTAAAGCGTAACAAAATGGACTTTTTATCAGATAGTTGGCTAGTACCAGATATACGTTATGATTTTGATATATATCAGTATATACCAGTTATAAATTAGGTAAAGATACGACCGCAGTTCCTATTTCTACTACTCAGTATTCGTAAACATAACTGTATTCTGAGTTGAAGAGTGTTGTAGTTAGTATAATTGTAAAACAGGCGTCGATCCCGATCTTTACCGTATATTAGTTATTTAATATATAATTTATTTAGTCGGCAAACTAATGGTACATCATTATAAGAGAAAGTACCATTAATGATGAACTTGAACTTCTCACTGCTCTCGTTGAGTAAATAAACTGATCTCATAAAATAACTTACACTATCAAAGTTAACGAGATGAAAAACGAACTTTAAGAATATATTAGTAAGTTATCATTCAAAACTTTCATATTACTATAGACAACAACTAAACAAACACGTACACTGTAATCATAAATAAATATAGTAATAGAAACTTCCGGTTGGTTAATCTATGTTACTAAATCATTATCATCATACATAATGATATATCATCGTTTTCCACGCGAACTATTGTTCAACAGTGAACATCATTTAAATTGCGATGATGGTCATATAGCCTACTATTATAATGTTCATAGTATATATTAATATTATTTCTGCTTCCAGGGTTCGTTCTGGCCATTGCTGTGGTGCTGCTTCTACTAGGAATAATATGCGCTGTGTTCTTCGGAACATGGGTTCGACTATTTATTGATAACGTAAGTAAATGTTATTTCAATCTATATACTTAAATATGAAAAGCTTGATCAAAGCTTATTCACCACAGAAGACTTTTCCAATTAACACTTGGTAAGATCGTCAACAAGCACTAACCATTCTAATGCAAATGGTGTGATTATAAAAATACAGGACTAAAATCACTATCTTTAAGTATAAATACAGTTATTGTATTAAGTTAACTAATTACGAATACATTAATGACGTTACTACAAGTGTAGACAAGCAACACACAAAAGAACTTTTGTAAAATATTCATAATAAGGATGATAACGGGAAGATCTCGGCTCCCAGCAGTGGGAATATTGAGTTTGTCTATCAATAAATATTGGCGAATATGAAAATGTTACATTTTACTTAAACCACGTGTTTTTTTTAATACTAAGTAAGCGAGGAGACGAGCAAGACGTTAATCTGATGGTAAATGATACGCTCACCCATAACAGTGTGACGCTACTTACAATAGTATATACGGGTTAAGACTCATTTTTTTATTTAGTTACCCCTACTCTTAGTTACTACATTTTTTCACTAGCCACATAGTCCTTTACACCGGAACACAGTAATTTTCGCTACAGTAGTACCTCCATAGACAGTGTCCGGTAACAAAGATATCTACAATTATTATTTTATAATGAACATTTTCGGACCTTCATAAAATTATTATATGTGTATATGTAAATACTTATTTACTATGCTTGACTATAATTTCATTAATAACAGCGTGTTTGGTATTATAAAAAAAACAAATCTAACGAACACCCATTATACAGGTGAAGGTTGGGTAAACAATCCTCTTACGATAGTAATGGGAGGAATGAGTATTAATTAAAATTATAAGAGAAAGAATGAATATATTTTTTTCGAAGAAAAAAGTCGCTCATTGATCATAATATATACTGTTTTAAAAATTTATACTTAATGTGATAGACTAGTTTGAAGCAGACATTTATGTAAATTATTTAT
>DWIB01000379.1:0-10137 GCA_018248155.1 Cressida cressida
AAGGCTTCTCACCTTAACATCATTAGGTTATGGGAACGAATGTAATATGCAGTGAATATTACCATAACTGTAATTAGCAATAGATAACCATCAAATGAAAGCTAGCCTCAATGGATTGTTTCATAGAAAGAAAGAAAAAAAAATTGTGATATTTACATAGTTTTTACAATACTTTCTCCTTTTCAATGTAAGTTTGTTAAGTAATTCTTAATGATAAATAAAATCTAATGATTTTTATGATTTCTAAATTTTGGTTTAGCCATATATAGAAATGAATATAACTATAACTATAATACATACATATAAAACAATTTAAACTGATAAATTTAAATTATAGGGTAACAATATGTGCGGGTTCAACATGCTGTAACATTTACTGACCTGCATTTAACCAAACAATGAATTCTCTCATTATGAGAGAGACAACTAGGCTACACCAATGGAAACAGTATACTTTTTACTCGTTAACAATAGTAATGAATAAATATATTAATTAATATCTCCAGTTGACTGATTAAAGCTCCAAATCGTAAATTTTTTGCGTATTTTTAAACAGATATATATAAAGAGCTTACAAAATAATTATTTGACTACATTATGAAACAAGTTATTATTACACGAAATGTTTAAATTCACATTTGGAGTGAACGGAGTTTTGAAGATGGAAAAACGGTGATCTTAACACCAGATACTCTGGTGGTAGTTCATAGAGCAGTATCACATTATTTTTCTCAGCTTGATACGCAGAGTTGATTGACGAGTTTTTATTAAAAACAGCGCCATCTGTTGATTTGGCTTTTACTTTAGTATACTTTTTTAACTTTACTTCCGGTTTATATGGTGACCGGAAGTTACCAGATACTGGTAGATACGGTATAGCGGTTTACCCTAATTAAACCGCTCTGCAATAAATATACATTATTTCAGTAAAACTGATCACATAAGTAAAGGATCAAAAAGAACTATGGATGCTATTTAAGTGGGGTAAGGGAATGTTGTGGTCATGCTTTATATCCAAATCAGTATTAGATAGAAACAAGTAAAGAAATTGATAATCTTTAACTTTGATCAGTTAACTGGGATATACATATGAGATTACTTATATGCTATGTTATATATTTAAAAACTGAGCGCATGATGATAGAATAAGTGAAAACGATTAACAAAATAAATATTAGAAATATATATAACAGGGTCTCCATTGATAGTCACTCACGGTATTGGTGATTCTTATCGGTTAGCGGTACGTAAATTACGCTCATTAGTTTCTTGGTTGTTACTGTGCCGTCTGCTGCTTTATCCACCTGTTAAATACGGGAATTAGAATTAAAATTTCTACCTATATTATTCGGGCTCTAAAATGCATTGACATATTTATTAATTAATGTAACTAGTGAAGCAATAGATATACAGTATAACATAAGTAAGGTTGCACTTATTTTGCTGCCACACTGTATTGTGCTAAAGTTTAATGAAAAAAATTCCCATTGGGATATTTTTTTATACTAATTAAGCCATGAGACGTTGATCTGATGGTGAATAATATGTTCATCTATAACAATGTGATATTCGTTGGAGTGGTACATCCACCACCACATTGTTCGCTGTGTGCTCTTTGCTCCGGGACATAGTTAAGTCCCATTACCCCAGTAATTTAACTAGCTACAGCGTATTTTAGAAATGAACACAGTAATGTGCAATTATGGTCAGCGGCAAAAATAGGCATTGCGGTGGCACCTTCCTATATGGTCTCCAGTAACAAAAACCTGCCACCATTTGTTGTGATGATGGCTAAAAATATTTCATTACAAAACACATCTAGACTAAAAGCCAACCTTTTCAAACATCTAACAGAAATTTGAGGCTATTTAATTTATTTATGATACCTGGGTAAGATGTTGCTCTCCTCCCTCAGGCCCCACAGGAACTATAAGACGTCCTCCCGGTTTCAGTTGATCTACCAACTGGTAAAAAAAAAATGTTTCATAAGTGATAATAACATACGTAATTTTAATGTAAATATGCTATTGAGATCTTCGGTCACCAGCAATCTAAGGTAATGAATTCAAAAATTTATAGCATTGAATAGTTTGTCTCATCTTTTTTTTGTAAAACAGCTAATTTTATTATATTATCTAATTTATGTAAATTAGGATTTCACTACAATCTTGTATATTGTAATGTATGTTATTCATATATTGTAATGTATGTTATTCACTATTGTTCAAGTGGTTATGTATTATTCACATTACAAAGCAGGAGGTTAAATGCTTTGTCTTTGTGTGCAAAATATTAACAATGCAACATTATTAATAAATGATTTAAAAAAATGTTACGTACCTGCTTCAACAGGTAAATGTGCAAATAAAATCATACCTACTCTTCATTGAAATTTTGAACAGACTAGAGGGATGTGTTTTAAAGATATTGTAAAAAAATATTAAACTCGAAAGTATTTTCTAAATATTATTTTGGAATTTGTTATCCATGTGTCATTATCGCAAAATATAACTTACAGCTTGAGGCATTGTAGGCGCTGCTGCTCCGACATGGATTGCATTATAAGGTGCTTCATTTGGATATCCTAAGCGGCCATCACCAACTGAAAAACCATTATTTGAGTTATGGATATATATACAGAAAATAACATATATTATTAATTGCAACTAGCACAATTAGAAAACTATAGTTTGTGGATAGTACTTTATATAATTCAACACTGAAACATTGTTTCATTAGAACTTGGAAAATTTTAATGGCTTCCGTTATAAGGAGGATCACTTGGAGCGTGTGATTGCTAACATTTAATAATATTATAAAAGTGTATCTTACTTATAACCTATAAAGTGGTGGTGAAAGTAGTTAAAAGCAATAGGCTTTATTAATTAAAAAGCTCATTATCAATTTCATAAACACAAAAAAATTTTACCATAGATACAGAGATAACTTTATCCCAAATTTTAAATAATAAACAACTTACTAGACAATAGTTTTTTAAAAAACAAAAAAATTATCTAATCTTATCAGAGGAAAATTATTTCATGAAGAAACTTACCAATGAGTTTAATTCGTCCTGATTGAAGTAAATCTGGATTACCACTATTGATATTTTTGGTAGCAAGTTGAACAAGTTCCGGGATATGATCTATACCGATTACTGATCCATTCTCCCCTAGCATAATTGCCATACAAGCAGTTAAGTAACCAGAGCCGGACCCCACATCCAAAGCCTTTTCACCCGGTACCAACTGGTTATGTAATCTTTCTAAGGCATGGGCATGCTAAAATTAAGTAAAGATTAAGATAAGAAATTGATTTCAATATTACAACACCCACCAGATATGAAAAGAACACTGCAATTCTCCACAAACTAAATAGGACTTATTCAGGAATAGTTTATTTAGATAATGCCTTGTTCATCAGTTAATATTTTATAAACAAAAGCTCTATTAATTTAACATTCAAGTAATACTTTTTTATTTTTTTAAACACATTTACGTATTATAAGAATGCATTCTTACTTAGACCAAGTAGTTACAAAGATAAATATATAATATAACAAACCAATCTTATAATTTTAAAATAAATATTGGTGAATGCTCATGAATGAAATAAATTGTGACTTGCTTTTACAATTTGACTTTAAAACCATTGCAGTATTTAAACACAAAAATTAATTTTGTTTGAAAAATAAAATTACACATGAAATAATTTATGAATAACTACCGTTAAATCTAACAAATAGATACAGAATTTCAAAAGACTTGACAGTATAAAAAATATAACACTAAAATATGTGATTTGATTGGTTTATTTGGCAGTTGTTTTTCTATTTGATTTGTTATGATCTTGTTACAAATGAAATGCATGAAAATTTTCAACCAAAAATGTTGTCTTACCATATGGGGAGCACTAATGGTAGCAGAGTATCCTATAGATTGAGGGGAGTCTTGGTAAGGAGCGTAAGGACAGTAATGTTTACGATCTACAGCATTCATAGCATTTTCTACAGCAACTGTTTTAATAATTCCGTTAGCTGGAAAATGTAAAGTATTTTTTAAATTGTGATTAACGTTACGTTTTACTATTGATTTTTAAATATGGCACAATTAAAATAAACTAAATAATCCATTTACTACATTAAAAAAAGAAGTCCTACGCAACAACTTTTATGTTACGAAATACAAATGCCTACCTCTAAGATTGCGTACCATATCTGCATTATTTTTGCCATGACTTCTCCACGCCATTGTTGTTATCAAAACTGTGAACGTAGTCAGAGAAAATTTACCCCATGTAAACTCAATTTTGGCGATTTTTCTGTTTTTCTTCGTTTTTAATAAACTTCCAAAGCAAAGCTTTCAGACAAATGTCAATGTCATTACCAAAAATAAAGATTATTCAGTAAATTCAATATATATTGTCAACTAGTCTTATTATTCCTTCATTATTTTAATTTTGTATTACAAGTTTAAATAAAATATGTTTTCAAGAGCATTTTCATATTAAAATGCAAATTCCGAATAAGCGGATCCTAAGACTTTTTTAAACCTACTAGACGATGAAACGAACAAGACGTTCTTCGGTTGATGAAAAACAAGCTAGCTCTCAAATGGAAAATAGTAATATTTGTTGAATACAGTTTGGCGGTAGAAAAAGGAACTGCCATGATACTTATGTGGACAATTTCAAAGACTTATAAAATTTGTTAATATTAAAAAGGGTCATAACAGCATACGAAGTACTTATTTTTATGACATCATAAATGACACGTGGACAAATTGTGTATTTTTCACACATATGTATATCTTACATGCCGCCTAAAAGCATGTCGAGTCATTAACTCCAACGTACATAGTATGTGTTGTTTGCAAAATATATTACGGGAAGGGCCTATATTCAGGAAAGGACGTCTATCGCTTGAGATAATGATAGAGTAGATAGATGAATTATTTGTTAAGGAAATTGACTGGTTATTGTTTGTAAGATTAACTCTGCCAAAGGCACACCGAAAACCTTCGTAATAACGTCAACATAAATAAAATTTGCACATCTTTCTCTAAAATTAAACAACCTGCATATTATATAATTTTGAAAATATCCATTAAAAAATTTTGTGAAGAAAAATTCATATAAACATTTTTTTGTATAAAATAAATGACTGTCATATCCAATCTCTTACCTTTTGACAAAAGTGCGGATAAAGTATTTTTGTTGTTTAAACTCTCGCATGTATTGTTTTTATTCGTATTCTTCTTATAAACAATAATTAATTAATAAAAATTAACATGGTATGTCATGGGCCGGATCCACCAGAACATGCTCTAAATAATTTGACTCCGCCTCCTAGACACAATCTAGTTAACGGTAACAATAATGAAGAAAGTGATGATGAACAGAATGAATATTTTGGATATGAACAGCTTCCTCAAGGACCTGATGAACAAGTTATGGATTTAGATGACAGTGATGGTGATGTAGAAGTAATTGTGTTTTTATATTCTTTTACATCCGCTTATTTTTTTACACTTATTTGCACAATACAGTAAAAAGAAAGTGGAATAGTTGGGCATCCTGATACGTTTAACCCGTGAAGTGTCAAAATTTACATTCAACTTGATATACTTACTTCATGTCTCTATATGTAACATCATATCGGGTTTTAACTGTAATTTTGAACATCCAGTAAAATGTGTTTTCAATATATATTAGAAAAAATTGTATTTGCAGGATTCCATAGAACCACAAACACCCACACAAGTAGTTCCTCCAATAGAAACAATGGAAAATACACTTGTTAGAGAAGTTTGGAATACTCCGAGGGCTTCCGATTCAATTCAAATGGACAATGAAAGAGCCCAACAGGTAATGAAATTAAATTTTATATTGTTATTTAATTAATTACATAAATTATAGTAACATGATTATGAATATAAAACCATTTATTAATAAATGTGTTGTCTGTATAGAATGGTACTTGTCACCATGTATTCATAGAGTTCTACTTTATTTGATAAATTGTATTGGGTTTATTACACCACTAATAGTAAAGCTTTATATTACCGGGTAAAACATTATAATAGTTCAAAAACTGTTTTTTTACTTATTGCAATGCCTTTCTATGTGAAAGAAAAAACATGGATAAATATATACAAATGTTTTATTATTGTTTTTAAAACTTTAGTGTTAGTTTTCATGGTTAAAATAAATTGCTACAGAACAATGCCAACAACATGAAAAATTCCTGTATTTATATTAAAAATTTCTTGTCCAAAGTTTTTATGAAAAGTATTTGCATTTTCCAAATTAAATAATTACCATTTTATTTGCAGGTAATGTCTGCTATGGCTAATTTTGCACTACCGGCAACTTCAATTCCGGAATGGGCACAAAGTTTATCTGAAGATCAGTGGAAGCAAACACTCAATGATAGATTAGAAAGTTTAAGGAATAATAGATAAATTAGAAAATCTATCTTTAAGTTAGGAAACATATAAAAAGTATTTTAATGTTATTTTTTATTTGATATCTTTATAGTGTAAGTATTCAATATTATAAGGATGCTGTCACCAAGTCCATAGCCATTGACCCTATTTTTGCTCTGTATAGCTGAAGTTTAAAAAATGTAAAAGATCACTTAGAACACTGTAAAATATAGTTAAAAAACAAAGTTTTTTTCTTGTTGCTTACTCTTTGTTTTTAGATAAAAACTTCCGAAAATATTTACACAAACCTTAAACTATATTATAAATTTGATGTTTGCTGTTATATAAAATATGTAATTTAAAGTGCTTAAAAGGAGAAAAAAAATTGTACTACAGATTATATAATTGCTTAAATTTTATTTAATAAAGTAAATAAGTACGCACTTAGTATTTTTGATTTTGATTTTTCATTCTGCAATCCCTTGAATATATTTCAGTAAATTTTCAATAACAGTTTGCAATTTTAATTTGCCTGTTTTATTAATATTTAAATTACATATTTGTTATTGTTATGTTAAAGAAAATATTTACTTCAATATTAAGTAATATACTACTTTGTATGTGTGAAAAATACTTTTTTTACAATATTCAATGAGCCACAGACCAGTCACTAGTTGTTGGCGATCAGATGTTTAAAGTATTTTTAATAGGTTTTGTAAATGTAATCTAGTAAATGTCATCTGTTTGAACTCTATCGCCAGTTTGAATGCTCGTTTCTCAAATACTCTAACACTTTCAAATCCTTTAGTTAATCGATTAACATCCTTCTTATAAGATATCATTATAGAGCAAAAATCAACTCATTGTATTCACATATCAATCCAATTAAGTCTTGATATTTAGGATCGTTCACCCATAACAATGTGGCATTTGTTAGAATGAGACATACACCAACATCTTGCGCCTGCAGCAAAGGGACAAAATGTTAAGTCCAGTTACCCCAGTAATTTCACTAGCTACAGCGCCCTTCAGACCTGAACACGGTAATGTTTGCGCACTACTGTTTTGCTGCAGAAATAGGTATTGCGGTGATTCCTCCTTGGACGATTTCCAGTAACAAAGACCTATCACAGTTTCCAATTTAGTTATTTTTAGTTAAATAAAAATATTCTGAGAATCCAGTTAAAGATGTATACAATTACATGAGTATGTCTTATGTACATATGCTTATTTTGTCTAATCGAAAACCCCAAATCTGTTTACACGGCAGTTGTACCAAAGTGTGAGATTACATTAAAAATACTATTCTATGTGGTTTTTTAAAGCAAATATTTATGTATATGAGTACGCAAAAGTCGATAGGTACGTGTAATATAGAATCTTAGTTCCTAAATTAACATTAAAATATATTTTATGAACACGAATCAAACGGTGGGATTGTATATAAGAGCACTGAATGTTATTATTTTTGTTTTTTCGTTCCTGATAAACATGAAGAATGGAGAATCTGCATAAAATTGCTCGGACGACCTTGCCAACACGCCGCTGGTGGCGGCCACGGCTTCCGTGCCGTACTCTGAAATTTGTTATCGAAATTATTACAAGGCTATGGTGGTTTAAGACTTCACTTAAACTTAGCAAGTTAACATTTAACCTCAATTTCATTTAGTAGTCAACAGAGACAACAAGGCTATGAATGGACGGATGGGTATTTGTTCTGAAAACTGTAGTTCTAGTACATTCTCAGTTGAACTAGTGTTATGATGGTATAATTAAAATATTAGGATGATAGCTAACCTGGTGGATCCTTTAAGACTTTACTAACATCCGAATACTTAACCGGTATAAATTTATATGATTAAACCTGTATAAAGGATTTAACATACAATCATGTTAAAAGGACGAATAACAGGTAATGTCATTGATAATCTATCGCCTCCCATACAAATTACCTATTTAGTATACAATCACATAATACATACAATTCTATTAAAAGCGCAGATTTGTTGTCAAGTTTTTAATTGATATTTTTTTTATAATGTAAGGAAATTATTGGTAATATTAAAAAATCCAGTTAACACCTAATAATATAATAAGTACTCACCATCTATTTTAATCAATACTTCGTGCATCACAGTGTCAACATATACTCCAGGATTCATTAGACTATTGACTACTGTTTTTAAACTTGTTTCCTCCGTCTGCGTTCCGTTGATGTTTTTCAACAATTCATCTTCTGTTTTATTCTTTAAAGTATTTGTGTCGATCATTAAAGCGAAATTAGATTCGCGAGGGTCGAACATAGATTTTATCCCGAGTTCCTTCAGCGTTGTTTCAAGATTAACGTCGCTCCTAATTTCCATTTTAGGAAACCTTACGACGACATCATGTTTTAACATTTGATTGATGATGGTATCAATTTTTGCGATATCGAGGCGTTCCATTAGCTCTGGTAAGGTTAAGTCTTCAGGTTGTCGGGGTTTTAACGCGTACATGGTGTTAAGGCTGTCGTTGTATGGGAACGCAATTATATGCAGCCCTAGAAAATGGCGTACATAGTTAAGTTAGTAATCAAAGGATCCAGATTTTTTTTATGTCAGAACTTATCAATCATCATTCGACACTGTATAATGATAAATCGTCAATATTTGTCGATTTATAAAAGACGTCATATTTTTTTATATATTATAAAAGAATCAATTTTATATTTCATATTCTTGTTAGCCGCCCAGATACCATATAAATAAAATAGAGGACAGTCATCCTTCTCTGATATCTTCTAGAAGTATGCGACAGATTAGGCTTTATAATATTTCTTCGATTATTATTTGGTATCTGCTTTTGTAATGATCCTGATCTTGATTCTTTGAAGAATCAAATTTATTATAAAGTTGTTATGTGTATTGGTACCCGATAACTCTTGTAATACTGATGCCCAGCAGTGGACGTTAATTGTTTAAGATGATGGCTAATAAGTATAGACTCATAAGAATACAAACCATCTTGTACCGAAGTAGCGTAACTGAATTGTCCTAAATTTAACATGAGATCAGCGACAATTTTTTCTTTCCCGTGAGTAAATGGCATTCTGTAAGGATATTCACGATTTATTATATATAACAAAGTAAAAGCTTGTAACGAAGAAAACACTATATTAAGCGTTTCTTAAAATTGAAAAATCCTCTATGTTAATGAGGTAAATAAAACTTGTGGTTTGTCACTTAAATTACTCGGTTTACGAGACACTGGCCATCTTATCTCAAGGCGATGAAATAAAAATGTGATTTAGTGTTTAATGTCTTAACCTGATATTGTTATGCACAGGTTCATCACTTTCTATCGTATGGATTGCTACGTTCTGATAAATAGATGTGCTTAAATACTCAAAAACAGGACACGAATTAAATAGCTTTTAGATTTCTTAGTGATACTTACTGTTTTGTGTGCTCAGGTAAAAACGGTTTTGCCCATTGTCCACTAAAGTACAATGCGCTCAATAATACCACTTTGGTATTCATAGGCAGCGATTCTTTGAGGAAATTATCTATTTTACCGCCAGTTTGCTCACTAACCCATCTAAAAAATCGAAATCGTAGCAAATTTGAACACAGACATGAATTTTTACATAGTAAGTAATCTAACAGATTTTGTACTAATTTACTTTTAAGTAAATTCAAGGCCTGTCTTTTAATCTTGTTTAAAAAAATCAGGC
>DWIB01000380.1:0-10136 GCA_018248155.1 Cressida cressida
AATATATGTTACGAATTAACTTTTTAAGTTGGTATTATGTTATCTGTTTTTTTCCAACTCTTTCTAAGATGAGTATAATGCCCACAGTATACACTTTTTATAATGAACTATCAGTTCTAAGTTTGATTTAAAAGGAGGTCTGATAATACATTTTAAAATAATGTCTAGTTAGACGGCTTTAAAAACAATGATATTTAATTTGACACTTCAGCTACGCAGAAAGAAAATGGCTTCCGACGTCACAAATCTAAACTACTTGCTTTTTATCGTATTACAGTGAAACTGGTGCAATAGCTAGTTGTTCCGGACATCTTATTACGTATGCTGTAATTTATTCTACTGTAATTGATTTATTTTGCCACAATACTTACGATTAATATGGAATATGGAAATGTGTTCGACTTGTATATAATTCAATAATCCACAAGATACAAAAACGACATGGCGGACTATGATTATTGACCAATGAGAAGGCAGCATCGAGCGTTTCAGAATTGCATGTACCTGTTCACATTTCGCGTCATTAAGATTTTGGTGTCTCCTTTGATATAATTTTAACACCTGTCTGTTATCAGTGACCTGTAGAATTATTTAATTGATGTGAATAACTGTGTGAATCGAGTTATAAAATATTTGACATTTTAGTTGTAGTGTGTTTCTGTTGCGGTTGAAAGCATGAATGCTTTAGATTTAGGATGAGTCTAAATACGTTTGAGTGCATAGTTTTGTTTTTGTAAACAAAAATGTGTTTGGTATACACGTGCGGAATAGTAGTTAATTGACAGCTGATAGTAATGATGTCAGGAAGGGGGGCGAAAAAACGCGGGAGACCTCCGAAATCAGGAAGTTTTGAAAAAAACAGAAAATTCCAATTTCATTTATTGAAAAAACCTAAATATTTACAAACGCAAAATACGTTATCCAGTTCGATAGCTAGTACACCATCGGCTTCTCGAGCGTCATCTCCGCAAGGAAGCGATATAAGCAGACGAAGTATTAGAAAACAAAGAGGCGGTAAAAGTCATAAAAGCAAAAGAGGAGGTTTGTCTAATAATTATTCACGCAGAGGATACAATCCTCAAGCTGCTGATTATCACGAATCCGAGTATCATTATGGGTCAGACTTTGGAGATGAATTTAGTGACCGGTCAGATCAAGAAGATCGCATTAGCGATAGTTCAGAGGGGAGTGAAGATGCAGCCAGTGATAGCGACTTTTCCATAAGTAGTTGCAGTTTGACCAGTGGCACCCCTCGTAAAGTTACTAGCCATGTTGCTCGGCCTCCTAGCCCAGATCCTTTATGGTTACAACATGAACGTAAAATCCCTAAATTGGAATTACCACCTTCTTCCGAAGATTTAATTATCCCTCATAATTTAGTTTTACAAGTAGTAGGTATTTATGAAGTTTTAAGACACTTCAGACATATTGTGAGATTATCACCTTTTCATCTAGAAGACTTATGTGCAGCAATAAGTTGCGAAGAACAAAGCAATCTTTTGATAGAAATACATATTATGTTACTAAAGGCCTTGCTAAGAGAAGAAGATGCGCAACAAACACATTTTGGACCGTTAGATCATAAAGATAGTATAAATATAACTTTATTTTTATTGGATGTAATGACATGGCCTGAAGTTTTGAGGGTCTATGTGGAGAGTGATAAGTTATTTGATCAAAATGTGGTAAAGATTTTAAATTCATGTGAATACCCATTTACTACTGTTGAAAATCGAGTAGCTGTACTGCAGTTTTTATGCAATCAATTTTTGATAACAAATCCTGTTCGTGATGATGTAATAAGTGAAGGTTAGTATGTTGGAAAATGTATTACAGACAAAGGTATCATAGTCATTATTATTATTTTTGCCTGTTATTATATTAGGCCACAGAAGTAAACTTTTGTTTTTATTGTTTATCTCAAGTATTTTATATGTTAGCAAAATTATGAACGAAAAAGTTGTGAGAACAGAATTTATCTTCTTTCTTTTTGGCTTAAAAATGCCTAGTCCCATGTTGTTTATGGATTTCTATTTCAAAGTGTTAGTAAATTTTTTCAGTTAGTAGTGCTGTTAACTTTTTGAATGTCAAATGAACTTTGTTGTGAAAATGTTAATTGATGTTAATTTCTTGATTTTGGTTTTATTACAGTTCCCCTATCATATGATGACCACTGCCGAGTTTGTCATCGTCTTGGGGATTTGTTGTGTTGTGAAACTTGTCCTGCAGTTTTTCATTTGGAGTGTGTGGATCCTCCGCTGGTTGATGTGCCTTCTGAAGACTGGCAGTGTGCTCTATGTAAGCAGCATAAAACTGAGGGTGTAACTGACTGTCTTTCTGATGCAGAGAAACAGGGTCTATTATGTCGTCATGAACATTTGGGCTTTGATAGACACGGTAGAAAGTATTGGTTTATTGCAAGAAGGATTTTTATGTATGTTGCTTTTTAATAAGTATAATTATATTTTGTAATGAAATATCTATTGATCATTATATAATTTCTAAATAATAATTTATTTTAGTGAGGCTGAAAATGGGGATGTCTGGTATTACACAACTGCACAACAATTTCAAGAATTTTTTGATAAATTAGACGGTAAGGAAATGGAGGTTCCACTTGTTACAGAATTTTTAGAAATGAAGCAAGAAATTATTAAGCAGATGGAATTAACAGAGAAGCTAACAAATCAAGCAAAAGGTAATAGAAAATCTTATCTGGAGGTGGAAAATGCTAATATTATCAAACATAAAAAGTTAAGAGAAGAACTAAGGGAGAATGACCACAGCAATGTTTTAAAAATAGAGGATGATAAGAATGTATCAGAGATATCATTAGATGCAGTGGGTGATGTGGTAAATGAAATTACTGTTACCACCGATGATGCCCCAAAAGAGGATAGTGATGATTATCAAGATTTAGAAGATAATTGCAAGAGAAAAAATAATCAACCAAAAACAAAACTAATCCCACAAAGAAAGACTGAAGAAGGTAAGAATTTTACACTTTTAATGAGCTCAACAATTTAAAAAAAACTAAAATGTGTCAGTTTGTCCTAATTTCACAGTAACACAAATTGTAATCCCAGGCACAAGATATAATTGTTTTAGATTTAAAGCTATTTTAACACTACAATGTAAGTAAGCAACTATTGGTATAAGTGATGCAATGTTTTTATTAGCTATGTTGTATAAAAATTGTATTTCATTCAGGTTTCACTGATTATAAGTCGCTGCATAACCTGTTGGTAGAGACAACCTACGAGCAGGGGTGCAGTGATTATTTCATATTCAGTATGTAGGACTTTGTAGCTGGTGAATTTAGTAGAGTACTAGCCTTATAATTTTAAATATCAATGGATTGAGAAGTGTGTGGATGATCAATCCTAACATTTTCTCATGCCCTCTCGCTAACCCTGACAAGGATGGATAAAATCTGACACTACGACATGATTAGAAACTATTACTTTATAATATGTAAATAAGTTTTTTAATATTGTTTCCCCAGCGAGTGAAAGATTGACGAGATTAAAGTCAAATCAGAATTCCAATGAGCTTTTTAAACTGGGAAATGAAAATGCCTTCAAAACATATGTAAATCAATATAGTAGCAATCCTTTAGCATTAAACAAACCACAAAGGAATGAAGAGAGGGATAAAAAGAGATACATTTCACACAAATTCTCAGTTTCTTCAGGCCAAGAATTCAAGTGGATTGGATTACTAAATGGTATTTTCGTCAGTACAAAAATGATTTAATATTATTCATCTTTTCAATTGAAATATATACAAAGTACTTTTACTTTCAGCGACGAAACCCTTGCTAATAGCGACACTTAGACAGACACTTCTTAACTTAGAATCGAATATTGTATTACAATTCATGCATCCGAACTGGTCATTACTAAGAAAGCCTTGGGTGCAAGCAGTACAATTAAGTCAAGCGCCAAGGGATTTTGCCAGAGCTTTGTGTGTTTTACAGGTACTTTTAGTCTTCTATTGCTTTCTTATACTATTATGTTAAAGCTAAGATTTTAAAATTATATACATAACATAAAAATGTAAGTCAAAATGAAAACTCCCTTTACTTCTTAGGCATGTATAAAAAGTGTGGTGTGGGTGCAAGCTTGGCATGAGCAGTTAGGTCATGTACGACTTATCAGAACTACTGCCGCTGAACGAGAGGAACGCAAAAAGTTGGACAAGAGAGAGAAAAAAGAGCGAGATGAAGAAGAAGAAAGGTACAGGACGGCATACAACTTTGTCAAATATTCTTTAGGACTTCATCATCAGGTAATATTTAAAGTTTATTATTTAATATATTCATCATAGTATATGAATATTAGTAATATTGGCAAATAGATACTTTTTCTTCTACATTGTAGGCATTACATACAAGGTGACTTTTTAATCTGCTAGTTTTTCGTCGTTCCTATTTGTGCTGGTTTTTTACAGATGACTATAATCTAGTTAGACTAGTCCAAGACTAGTCTGGCTGATCTAAGACTCATACAGATTATAATATGAGTCTTTGATAAAATATTTTCAAACATGTCTTCAAAATATTATTTAAATTATAATAGTAATGGCTTTCAGTTTGATGACTTCGGAAGAGATTTGTGAATATTTAAGTTTCATAATCTTTAGTGAAGTCTGGTCAAAACAAATTTTCTAATTTCAGGTATGGAAACAAAAAGGAGAGGAATACAGGATACATGGCCAGTGGGGCTGGCTGTGGAATTCGGCTACTAGAAAATTTAAAAAACACAATACCTCGAACAAATTATCTCTCCTTAATGGTCCTGCAAAAATAGCTGTGAAGGTTAGAGAAGGAAATATGATAAAAGTATTGGCAGTTGAACCAAAAACCTATGAATATTTGACTTCCAATAAAATGACTGATGAAGATGTTTTACAGAAATGTAAGTTTATACATTGTCCTTATTCAATATAGTCGTATAATAGTATATAGGTATTGAGAATGGGATTTCTTCAAATCGCTTCGGATTATCAATTGGATATTTTAAAAGCACTATAAAACGTTATTTATTCTTATAATTTTTTTTATATGAATATTCTTTTTTAACGTCTATATAGAGTAAAAGGTCTAAATAATATTTTGCAGTACCCTCTTCAATGCGGAACATGAAACTTGTAAAAGAAACTGAAGATTTTGAAGAAATTGATGTTGGGAAAGCATTATGTTCTACAACTAGATGCTACTATCCGAAAATTGCAAGAAAATCTAAGTTAGACATGTTTCTCCCACGACGTACATATTTAAAACTTATGGAGGAAAAAAAACTGGGCAATCTATTTACTAATGTAAAAAAGGAAGAAACAGATATAAAAAATGAAGAAGAAAAACATGTTGATGTAGAATCAGAAGATCCTGACGTAGACACAACAATATGTATGTCAACTTCCGATAAAAATACTGTGGTCTCAGATACTGTTGCAAAAAGTATAGATTGTATACGCGATAAATATCGTAAATTAAACCTAATGACAAAACATTACAAGTGCTATTCCCCTTGGTGTAAGGAGACGGAACCATCTCTCACAAGCCAACAATCTACAGATTTTAAAGTTCATTGTTACTCTCCTTTGTGTATTGAAAAGGGCAAGTTATTGAATGAACTTTTATTACTAATAAAAAAAGGTACTTTAAACTCGACAAATTTATTTGGTTTAAATGAAAATAATAAAACGTCAATATTGGAGCAATATCTTTTAGGGAAAAGTTCTAACTCCAAAGAAAACATTATGACTGATTTGTTATCTGCAGTAGCGTGTGCACAAGAATGTAACAATAAGAATGCCGACTGTTATGTTAAGAGGAAGTCGAGTGGAGCCACTGAGGAGATTGTCAAAGTTGAGAAGACTGAATATGATGAATCAGCTATACCTGCAGTTGGTAATGAAATGGATATTGACATTACAAGTAATAATAATGATGATGGCGAAATTCAAATAGGTCCTTTAAAAGAGCTCACCTATAGTGAACAAGTCAACGGCGAGCAGAATGTATATACTTCTGAAAGCGATAACCAGAAAACTCGGCCTCCTATACCCAAATTAAAAATCACGCGTGGAAGATCTAGTAAGACTAACAATGCAGTTTCAGCAGGGATTTGTAATAATTTACGAAATTCATCTTACGCGTGCTCTGTAACGCCCAATAAAAAAGATGAGAAACCAAAATACAGAGCTACAGTAAACAGGCGCTTTGGTACTAGGACGATAAAGAAAGATGAAAAAAATATTAAAGAGGAAAAAGTTGATGGTGTTGTGAGAGTATATTCAACTGAGAGTCCGCAAGGAAAAGTGTACCTAAAAAGGGTGCAAACATCAGCTATTGAAAAGAAAAAGAAACGAACACCTGTAAAGTATCCTTTGTGTTCATCATTTCACACCAAAAGCAAAGCTAAATCCATAATGGTTTTACCCCACCATGAATTAAAAAAACTTTGCAGACAATCAGGTCTTACTTCTGTGACTGGATTCAGTCACAGTGCAAAACCTAATCAAACTGTGTGGCCTTACCCTTGTGCTAGACCACTATTTAAGACGTGCTGGCTTTATAGAACCGTAAATTTGCAATGGCTTGCCAGTGCTGCCCTCCAGCTTCGAATCATGTGGGCATGTTTGAGATGGGATGATATGGCTAACAAACCTGTCACAGCAGATGGAAAACACCAATTAACAACTGACACTGAGATAGTTTCATTGGAATTGTTAAAACATCGAAATGTAGGGCAATTTTCGGAACGAACTCAATACCTTCGCCGAAAAGTAGTCATACCACTTGAACTACCGAAGACTGTACGTGAAGTGACCTCAATACGAAGTGGATTAAGGAAACGTAAACGTGCAGAATCACCTCAAAACACCGAGCCTCAAGTAAGTAGCCAGATATTTTAATACACAAATTAACATATTTCTCGTGTATGTTGATACTCTTTTTTAACAAAAGTTCTTATTTCTTATATTAGCTACATGTAAAGGAAAAACGTTTTTCGGATTTCAAACATACACAACAACACACAAGTCAATTTTGATCATTTCTCAGGTATCAGAGGAATGGGTTGATGAAGATAAGTTAGAACTCTGGGAGGTTCGTCAGTATGGAGAGCGCGCCGACCGTGTTACCCCCATAACACGACAAAGCACAGGAAAACTCCCACAAAGAAATGTTTCCTCGCTATCTCCAAATGGTACAGATCTTAAAGACAAGATGGACCAGCAACTACGAGAACAGAGAATCACTCATCAACAAAAGAGGGCTTTAGAAATTTCACAAGGTTAGTGCATATGTAATAATTAAATCTATAATCAATGATTTACATATTTGTAAAATGTATATAATTTTTTTGTATCTTCTTTCTTCATTTATCTCAATAATATTATTTTTAGACAAATCAAAGTCGTCGACGCCTAACCAAAATTCAGGAAAAAGTACATTAACTTCCCTGCTATCAACAAATGCAACAACACCGACTGGCCAAAAAACTGTCATAGGAACAAGAAGGGTTATAATGACCAAAGGTGCCGATGGAACTACTCGAGTTATTAGCCAACCTGTAACAGGCGTAACAAAAATTGCTGCAGGAGATCAGACAAAATCTAATAATAATGTGCAAAAGGATGGTCCACAAAAAGTTCAAATAATCCGTGCACCCGATGGAAAAATAACTGTTCGGGGTTTGTTAGCGGGGCAACAGTTAATACAACTGCCTGATGGAAAATTGCATGTTGTAATGGCTGGCCAACAAGGTGTAACCGGCCAGTTAATGGCAGCAAAAGCAGTTACCAAAACGCCCGAAACTGGGGGAATAAATAAAGATAATACTGATAAAGTTACAACCCCTGCAAAATCTAACACTGAAGAAGTAAAACCTGCCGTTCCCAGTCCTTCAGTGACACAACCAACTCAAACACAGCAGACCATTGTACAAGGTAATAGGCAACTAGTGGTGCAACCTGCTCAACAAGTAGTCGTACCTGCGCAACAACTGGTTGTCCAACCTGCACAACAGGTTGTGGTGCAAGCAGGTACGCGTCCCAATGTTCAACCACGTATGCAGCCCGTGCAAACTGTTCTAGTCCAGGGACAGATACTACAACGAACTCCGCGTCCGCAGCCACCGCGTTTGCGCCCTGCAGCACAACAGATTGTTGTCAACAACCCGGTTTTAGCGCAACAACTTGCTGCGGGGAAATTACAATTGGCGACTGTAAACGGGCAGCAAGTTATTATTCGTCCCACGGGTAACAATCAAGCACAAATTGTTGCGCATATTGGGCAGAACCCCGCAGCCACGCCTTCTAGTCCAACACCCGCGGTAGCGACTGCAACGGCTGCGGTGCCGGCTGTAGTGTCTCCGGCCGTTGAACCTGTTGTAGCTGCTGTACCTCGACCCACTCTGGCTGTAGCGACACCTTCATCTCAGCAACCACTCACTGAAGACCAGTTAATGGAGAAACGGCTCCTTGCTAGTCATCCTCCAGGAACTGTTATCAAAACTGTTACAGCGCAAGTAAATATTTTCTTAATAATATCTTGTCACCATTAATTTGAAAAAAATTGAGCCCAAATGCAGTTTCAAAATATTGTACCATGTACTGCTGCAATCTTTCTCCACCTTAACATCACATGAAAATAAAAACATTTAGAAGTTAAAAATGTATAGACAAAGTGTATACAGAATGCAGATAGTATAGATCAAACACATTACAATTAATATTTTATCTGTTTAAGGTAATGCAGACCAGTAGTGGGCCGAGCATTGTGTTGCAAGGATTACATGGATACTCATTGTCACCGCAGCAGCTGGCGCTCGTTCAGCATCAAGTGAAACAACAACTTTTAAAAGGTAATAATTTTAGATATTAACAATTTCCAATCTATACTTATTAAAGTTTACTTTTGTTAGATTATCATATAGATAGTTATCACAAGTTTTAACTATTTTTTGGGTCTCTGTTGAAGGAGACTGTATGTAAATATTACATTTTAACAATATAAAAAGAATTTTATATCCAATGTGTAATAAAAATATAAGCCGTTTATCTTGAGCAGTGCTTTTCCAGTTCCTTCCGCCTGTTTTGGTGATTGATCCACCTTTTCCTCATTCTTTTTGCCTTTTATCAATGTGACTGAGCCAATTTGTTAATTGCAATGTTAACTTACCAAAGTATCATACTGTATAAAGCCCAAGTGGGATAATGTGTGTCGTAGGGTGGTGGAGTAGTAGCTCCTATATTTGGGCAGGCGTCGCCAATTACTATCCGGCGATTTCAGACTTGATGAAGGGACAGTTAAAGAACAATAGTTAGAAATTAGCTGCTGTTTAGTGCAAACCTGGATAGTCCATATCAAAGACATGAGATAGCTAGCCTTCTAGAGAAGTGTGCTTTGGATTTTACCATCGGACGTTTGGTAATAACATGGAAATCTTTAAGAGGATAGTGAAAAGGCTTCTCGTAAACTATTTTGTTTTCTGTTTACTTCTTTTCACTTTCACTTCACTTTTAATACAATTTAAATGAACGCAACTCTTTTTCACCTCTCTAGTGTTGCAGTTATCTACGATCATTGTTTATACACATTGTGTATAAACAATTCTTTTTTTTGAGTAGATTTAATTCAATCTCCAATAGCTTTACTATTCAATATGTGGTCCGTTGGCTATGATAAGTTGGATAGAGTTGTTCTACAGTAATCAAAAAATCTAGACTCTAATAATAAAGATCTCTAAAAATTATTTTCAATGGTTTACAGCACAAGAGTCAACAGGGAAGCAGAGTATGTTGGGTCCCAGAAAGATGTACCTAGCCATGCAACCCGCTTCTAATACGACGACGGCTATAGCAAACGTGGTGGCTCAACCTGCTTTACAGACCATCCAGGCTGTGCAGCAGATCACACCGCTGCAGCCGCTGCAGCCACTCTCCGTGCCCACACATCAGGTAATATATTACTATTAGATCTATCGGAGCTCAGCCATCGATGCTTATCCAAGTTATCTCATTGCAATATCTTAAGACATAGAGGTGTTAATGTAAGAACATTTTTGCGAGTGCAAAGTTATCAAAAAATTTTATGAATCGGTTGAATTAATTTTTTTTTATTGAAT
>DWIB01000381.1:0-10131 GCA_018248155.1 Cressida cressida
TGTACTTTCAAACAGTGAGACTCGAGTGAACATCTTTGCGTGAAAGATTTCTCGCAGAGGTTGCATTTGTAAGGTCGGACTCCTGTGTGAGTCCTTGTGTGTCGTTTGAGATCGAATGTGTCATTGAATCCTTTGCCGCAGAAGGTGCACAAATATCTCTTCACATCAGAGTGGCATTTCATGTGACGGTTTAAAAGCCTCTGTAAGCTGAAATTCTTCGAGCACACCCTGCAGATGAACTTTGTGGGGTCGTCTTCGCTGACCAATACTTGCTTATTTTTTTCTTCTTCTCTTTGTCTGGCGTTCGCTTCAGTGGCCAGAGGATTTTTTACACCGTGGCCACCGTTGATAAATTCCAGCGGTAGCTCTGCCGGCAGTCCCAACTGTAACCATAAAACCTTAACTTTATTGGTTGTTTAATCAGATTTTAACTTAGTGGATTAAATTTTTTAAATATTATAATAAATTCTTAATTAAAACTTAGACAACAAACAAATTCTTAATTTAATATAAATCTTGATAAAGCTGAGCTTAATCAAAAAACAAATTGTAATTTTTAATCAAACGTATAGAATAAATAAATAACCTTTTGAAATATTGATCATAAATTATACAATCAGTATATAAATAATATCAGCACATTGAATAGTAAAAACCGCAATAGGTTGAAGCATAAGTTGATTAAGGCTCAGCGTTATTTAATAACGGTGTTTAAGAACTTTTATTTTTCAATGTCATTAATGTAAATCTGAATAATTGTAGTGTGACATTGAATATAATAAAATAAAAGCTTCGCCTTAAAATCAATGAATGCTTACCCTTTGCTGCAAGATTTGAATTTTGCTATCAGCGGCAGAGCCTTTCTTCAGACTTACAGCGGCAGCAGGACTGAGTGATGAATTCTCGATGTGGCTACTCCCGTCCAAGGAGTTGTTCCCGCCGGGAGAAGGCAGCGATACTCCGGTTGGCGAATCGAGATCCAAAGAGTGACTAGCGAAGGGGAAACCGGGAGACAGTATTTGTTGTCTTTGTTGTAGTTGAACATGAATTTGAAGTTGTTGCATTTGACCTTCATTGTGCTGCAGCAGCGCAGGATTCAAGTGCATCAAAAGATCGGGCCGTTCTTTAGCAAAATTATACGAAGAATTTTGTTCTTGGCTCGCGAATGCTAAGTAGTTGGCTTTTTCGTAATATTGTCTGCTAAGGTTCACTTGTTCAGCCAATGATTCCATATCTACTGGATTATGTACGGAGTCGGGAGTAATTGACGAAGATTCTCTTATTTCCGAATCGGTAATAGAATCGACGTGGTTGTTTAATAAATTTGCAAAATCTTCTGTAGAATCTGACAAATTGCCTAAAATTCCTTCATTAGATCCAGTAAACGATAAGGTAGTTGAAAACTGTATATTGTCTATTACGTCTTCTCCCATGTCGACCACCATGGAAACGTCAAAGTTACTACCGTAATTACCTATAGCTCCTAAATTTTCTAACTTATTTTCGTAGTCAATTTCTTCGTCTTTTAGAGCTAATCCATAATGAGCATTTTGCATTAATGAATACTGTTTACCTTGTTCTGGAAAATTTGTGGCATTTTCATTATTTTCACATTCCATGTTGAATCCATTCATCATATTAAATTCGTTAGAGAAATTGCTATTAGCGTTGAATGTATTTTGACCACTTTTAGTAGACGGTCCAAGAGTTTCATAAAACGGCGGAAGACTACCTGTTGGTGGGCTATTGGGTCCATAATTTGACCTTCCATCGCGACCGTTGCCGCCGCTTCCTGAGCCACCTCCAAGCGCTCCACCCCCACCCGAGCTTGGAGCTGTGCTTCCACCGCCAGAGCTAAAGCTTCCCGAACCTCCGCTACTCTGCGAATTAGAGCTAGTTCCGTTACCACCAGTTGAACGACCGTGTCCAGCTGCAGCCGTCATTATTCCCGGAACCTTGTTCGCAGGACGATTTCGTAGAACTAATACAGGCCTGGCCAAGATACCATTAGCAATTTTAGAACTACTTGTTCTTCTTTGTTCTCTAATCTTTTTCTCTGTTTCTTCATCTTCAGATTCTCCGCGTTTCTTTGCGATAGCGTAATCTATCGGTTGGTCCTGTTCAGGTTCCGCTGTGGGTAATGTCGGTGGCAGTGTAACTTCAGACAACTCTTTTTTACCGTCACGAAGTTGTGATTGCGCTGGATTTCGCTGAATTACTGATACTTTTTGGCATGTTACATTATTATCGATTCCTGGAGATGGTACAGATTCTGGAGATGGTGAGTTTCGCGATGGTAGAACCAAAGGTTCGCTCTCTAACAGATTTTTTTCCTCTTTTATGAGTGGTTGATCATCAGATTTTCTATCTTCCACTGGCAAATATTGCTTTCTTTCGGCTTGTGTAAGAACATGTCCTCTATGACTTCCGTATGGTATGTCACCGCCTAATATAGATGATATAAATCTTCTTGGTTCTTTTGTTCGACGTTCTTGCGCCAAACTTGATCCATTGCTTTCTCCAAATACATCTCGTTCTGTAAAACAAAAATTAATGATCAGTTGGATGTTGTAACAACAAAGTGATGAGGTGCGTGAAAAATGTAAAGTTTGTTTAGGTGGAAAGGAAGTTTGTATTATATAAATTAAGTTGTATATTCATGTTTCTCGTATGTCCATAATGTATTTGTACGGCGTCAAAGCTATAATGCCTCGTTGACGTCACTAGTATGTGCCTCCATAACGGTAATACTCGCCTCCGCATACAGATTATATATATAGACTATTGCATGTGTGCGTGTCACATTATTATAATTGACGGTCGCCATACTGTGTGTAATCTCGGCCTAAATCTGCCAGAGTCCCATAGTAGTGTTATAGCCATTCAGTTTTCAATACTTCCTCCCTACTCTTCACAAAATGTGCAACGTTTTATAGCAATTGACTTTCGTTTCAACGCAATATTTAAAAACATCCGCCTTTATTACAATTATATATTTAACTGTTGAAACTGATAACATTATTAGATATCGTTAAACATGCGTGGGTAGCAAGTGAAAGTCTCAAGGTTGAGCTAAACGAGTTCCCTTGCCCTTTCTCGGCTTTTGTTAGGGACCCAAGGACGAGGCGTGCATTGTTGGGATCTCTTTTTTATATGAACTTCGTAATTGTATGCGTCTGCACAGCCAGCTCTAACAATACAAATCGGCTATTTTGTAAACTTTTCAACCATGCATCACCGTTTTGAAGAATTGCAGACTTTGGCCGTCGTAATACTAAATTTTATAGCGGTATTTAACATAATAAAGGAAGCAATTTTTCGAAGTCGGGGCGTTTGTAGAACTGCCATAAATATTTCTCAGAATTGACCTTTATACACCTTTTCACGTATTACTTACAAGTTTTGCGAATGCGAAATGTTAACCAAATTAACCAGTTCACGTGAAATTTGTTAAAGGATACTTTTCCTACATTTTTTTCTCTCTCTATTTTTGGGAAAAGAGTACTAGCTTGTTATCCACCTCGTTCGCTAATTTCCGGATTGACAGATTTTTTTAAATTTATTTAGCTCAGCTACGGTTGTATCTGATGGTACGGGGAGTTGCAAACGAAGTAGTAAAGCATACCAGTTTAGTATAAGTTAGAAGGAGTAATTACTCTTTTCTGTGTGATGTGTGGGTGATGTCGGCCGTGTATCCTTAACACGTGGTATTGAGCCATGCAATTCCTTTCATTTCTATGCCGCATATCCGCAAAAGATGATTTAGAAATAAATAATTTTCCGGAAGCTCAGGCTCTGCCAACCGCCTTGAAACTGAGCTATAACTTCCTTTCAATGTTTCATAAACATTAAGTATAGCTCGAATGCTAACGTTAGATAGGTAAACATTCAAGATGGTAAAAAATGAAATATTCCAGAGATTTTATAAGGACACGAATTTGGAATTAGTTCGTATCGCAGATGTAGTCGACGTGAATACCAAAGCTTGCCTTTTGCGGCGAGATACGGACGATAATATTAATTGCACGAATGATATATATCGTGCAGCCAAACAAAGGTTTTATATAAAACATAATACAGTAAGTAAAAAAATAAGTAGATTACAACACTAAAATTTGAACAAAAAAAATAATTTGAACTTTACAATTCTTCCCATCACTTCAACCTTTTTGACATTTTGGGGCTTTATGTCATATATGTAAATACATGATGTTTGACCATAGAATACCGAACTTATTTTTATTACAAAAGTTATTCAAACGAGAGTCCTTTAGTTACTTTTCATCAGTCAGTTTAATTCAAAGGTTCTAGTCGAATATTTACTCTCTGTTCACCTCGGGAATAAACATTTTCCTATAGTTTCCGCTTATTCTTAATAAGAAATGTATCTCGTCATACACAGTATACACATAATATTACTTCACTTGCGTCGCCGGACTCTATGCACTCATACACTTTAGTATTTTTTTCTTCATGAAATATTAATACTTAATTTCCACAAAACTGATTAAAATTGAAGAGATAACACCAGAATCGTTTATTTTTTCTTTTCTGACATTTAAAAACCAGATTAGATGTTAATAAAACGCTTTTTCTCTATTTGTGTCGATGTTGGATTTTTGAAAATAAACTGAAAGTTATTGGAAGACATTTAAGTTTTTAAATAATATTAGATTAACTAATGTACTTTAGGACTGCCTTAGAAACCAAAAAGTACTTATTGCGCGAACGGAATTTAGAATTTACACTTTGTACTCGTGTTTTAATAAGGATACGTTATGTAATAGTGTAATTAAATGTCATTATCATTAACGTTATAGTCATATAAATCGTTTTAAATGTAACGTGAAATGATTATCTCGAAAATTACCATACCGAGGTACCTACGGTTTCAGTCAGCATTGAAGTCATTGTTAACAAGGTCTATTTAAACAGTGCGGTTTTATTCTAAAACGGTAAGTCAAGGCCTCGTAATTACCATGTCCATATCTATTCAGTTACTCTTTGTTTCCTGTTCGGGAACAGTACACGTAACCTTGAAGCGGAACATTAAAAATTTGGCCGCTAAACACTTTGCATCACTCCTTAGCAATAATTAGACACTTGCGACCGTTACGCGCTCATTTACATTTCAACGCGCTGGCAAGTATCGAAAACTATTTAAATAAGTAGTAAGTAATATAATTCAATCGTTGTCCGACTACCCGTAATCACATCATTATACTTTTTACAATCATAATAAAATATTGTGCATAATATCATGTCATAATAATCAATTTTCCCCTAGGAAATTTCTTATTTTTCGCTTTATTGAAAATACTATAAAATTAACTCATATTTTATTACCTTATAAATTATGTGTATATTTGAAAGGCAATTTTGTGTACAGTAAACATAGTTTAGACTTTTGTTAAACCGAACTGTTTCACTAGTAAATATATACAAAGCATCGAAATGTATACGTCGCCTCGGGACACGAGGAGTTGACAAGACATTAAGGTTCATTTTGTTATTTAATATATGACAAAATTATATGAACGAGAGATCTAAATGTTATTGTTGTGATAGCAAAACAAAAACTGTAAGCAAATAAATTCATGTGCTTAAAAAGTCGCCTGTAGAACATCATCGTGAACTTGTAAGTATGTAGCAAAAACAGTGCGACCGCTGAGCGACTAGCAGCGTGTCCTTGCGTCGGGGTTATCGGACGCCGTTAGCATTTAACGCATTAAATAAAACGTAAGACAGCTATGAAGAACCGCTTCGGACACAGAGAACATAAAATTCCGTTGAAGCCTTTTTTATTCACACAAATACCGATAGTACACGGTACATCGGCAGCGAATACTGGCCGCGGCTAAGGATCGGTTGAAAGGTCGTTCGGAAGGACATTTTTTGTTCTTTATTATTTATTACCCGCTTGTCCCGCCCACATGTGGGCACTGTCCGCTCCATGTGTGTATCAAACGTTACGTCTAATCCAGCCTTTGAAGTAACTGTCAATGATTAAGCACATCCTGCTTTGGCTATTACTAAAATTAGATATCTATACATTTATTTAGTTACCATCGGCTGTGTATAGTCTTTACGAATTCCTTATCGAAATCGTGTTGTAAAAAACATGACCGTCACAATTATACCTGTACCGTTTCCTTAATTACCAAGGTCAAAGATAGTTTCGTCTTTCATACAAAAACAACTTATCGCGATATGTTGCGTCAAATTTGCATAGTAAAATACTCATGTTTGAACAAATGTTTTCTTTATACAGTTTTAAAGCAACGCACACAAAGTAATCGCTAAGTTTTCCGGTTATTTCGGCTCGACTTGTTCATTGCAAAAAGCATTGATTTTAATACTTCGTCTCAAAACGAACGGCCACAAAAACTGTTGAAACTTTATTATTACTTTGATTAAAGCGTGAATCACAACCAGATTTGGCGAGGGTTAATGACCCAAATATGTTTAGCGAAGTGTTCAAGGCTACAGTCGACTGATTTGTTTAGCTAACAGAGAAAAAATCTTGTAGCTATCTGAGATGTTGATCGGTTGATTTGTTTTCAATTCTCGTCTCCGGTTCGACGACATATGGGCTGATCAGCGCGGTTGTATGGTGAATTTGTTACCGTTATTTAATTTTGCTGTAATTTAATTAACAGTTTATTCACCATTAATTCAGGCAAGTAAGTTATACTTCGATATATTTGTGACTACATCGGTAATAGCGAAAAACTTTAAATATCCTGAAAGATATTGTGTTATGCACATAATGCAGCTCGTTGAGGCGACAGTCCGTACGCTGACGTCAAACACGAAAAAACTAAGACGTTTTAATTTATTGGTTTAACTTTAGTTACTGATGTTTTCTAATCAAACTATTGGATAGAACAAGGAAAATTATAATATATACATATTCATAGACATAGGTCTTACTTGGGTAACTCAGAGCAAGTAGTTCAAATATGTGTACATTTAATGATGTAGCTGTTGAGTATTCAGCAGTAAGTATTCAGCAAGCCAACGAGGAATTGAACTTATTATTGTATGATTTATAACAAATAACTACCTTTCAATTCAACTATCCTCTTGTCTAATGGTTATTCAAAAAAATACGCTGTTTGGTAGATTACGGTTCCTTAAAAAGCTTCATCTACCCATCCGAGCATCGCTTAACGTCTACGCTCTTTGTTGAGGCCGTTAAAGTTTTGATAAAAATAAAAGCCTTCCATTGATGGATTGTTTTCGTATGTATATTATATAGAAAAAAGGATTACATGATGAATGCTTAAAAGCATAATGTGATTACTAATGTCTTTTTTTAAGAAAACATTAAAATACATATCTATGTTGTAATAAAGGATATCACAAAGCAGAAGTAATACAAAAAAATCGTTGATTTAATGAGTGAATACCTTACAAAAAATCTTTGTATAATAGTACTGAGATCTTAATTTTTTTAACACTTTGAAGAATGAAGAGATTAAGGATTAACTGTATTAACAATTCTGGTAATTTATTATCATTATTAATAGTATTTTATGCTTTTAAAATAGAAACATCGTTAAAACAAATTTATTCGATTCGAAGAAAATGAATACCAGTAAAATATCAGTCTGAAGCAATACAAGTAATTTTACATAGTCTTGAACAACAAAAAATACGGTCACGTGGTACTTCACGTGAAACATGTTTTGCATTTAACTGTTCGCGACGAATTTAAATACTATAAAATCCTGTTTGTTTCTTCTAACGAATTTTTTTGGACACGTGTAAGAAAACTTGCGCTTATGATATTATGATCGCATTTTACTCACGCCGTTTACGCATGCGCTGATTAATTTCATTAATCACAAAGGTATTGTTTGTGAGTAAATACGTCTCTATACATATTGTTAGATATGCCTAATCATTATTAGTTATCGATTTCAATTATAGGGTAATAAATGGAAACCAAATTAATAGAACATGGCGCTCACTACATAAATGAGTTCATGTTCAAAAAGAAATTTGTTTTTGGATTACCTTATATTTTAAAAATGACCACCATTTTTAAATAGATACCTGGCCTTTTCAAGTTTTAAGGATTAACGTGGTCTTCTAAGAAATAGTAAAGTGAGTCCCTACCCATCATTTAAACAATAAAATGAATCTGTATCGACCATTTGAAACAGGATTAAGGTAAGATAAGCTTTACAGAGAAGTGATTTCAAGCATTTTATTTTCCATTGTTTACTTACTATAAAAAATATGTATGAGAGTCAAATTTAAGTATACAAAAATTAGGATAAGTATGTCTTTAAACTTTACTTGAAATTAAAAGAAATGTTTTAAACTCGTTAAAGAAACTATAAAGTTTTATGTTCCTGTGGCGTTTTATTTTATCTAATTAAAAAAAAGGTGGTACCCAAGGAGTACCTAAGACCAGTTGGAATGGATATGGTCCCATGGAGAATGGGACAGGCTCTAGTACTTGTGTAGATACACTTGCTCTATCCGATATTAAAGACACTTCCAGCGGAAGCGGAGCGCAATAACGAGAACCTCAGTGAAGTAGAAACCTTAGGGTCATGGAGTTCTTTGTATATAAGCTTTTTAAAAAAGTTTTCCAGAAACCAATGGACTGCGTTCGAGAACCTAAAAACAGAAACTTTAGCACAAAATAAGCCTGGCCTTCTAGCGGAGCAATGCCATTAGTTTGATCGGTTCTCTGCTAGACAGCGTTAACATGGGATATTTTTATTATACACAATAAAAAAATCGCTTTCCGGTATGCACGTGTCAATAAGTGTATATTTATTGACACATACATTAAGTACATTAATCTTGTAACATTAAACGAGTTTAATGAGTCGTATACATGGTGAATTAAAACAACGGCAGATGTAAATACTAAAATTGGAGTTTGCTAATAAAAACGGTCCGAGCCCGCATACACTCCAAGTGTTTGTTGCGAAACCGGTGCTTGAGTAGAACCATTTTTACCGGGACATGTGCTGACGGGAGCATTCCTAGAAGCAAAGGCCTGCTCGTCACGTGTATAACATCTTGCTGGAGCAGTGACCAAAAAAAAAAAAATTATGGCAAGTCTTTTTTCATTAGAGTATAGATGTTTAAATATTACCTCCACAAGAACTATCCACATGAATAGAATTTTTTTCCTTCGCACTTCGTTCATTAAACTTCATTACACCTTCCTATACTTCAAGCATTACGAGAAAAAGACGGAATTTATTTAAATTTATTCATATGTTTGTCCCTAAAGAAGAACCTGCATGGCATAGCATGTGCCTAAAAACTATGTATCTGATAGTTTTTATTTCTACCTAACTATAATCTAATTGCCGTACCTTAACAATTTCAGTTTCACGCTTGAACTATTCCAAGTTAATATTAAGATGATTGTAATGTTAGAGATGAAATCTTTACAAGAACAGTTTTGCAGTTCCATTATGAATGCAATCGGAGTATTTTTTATGACCTTTAAAAAAGCAAAACCTTAAGAGGTAGCTGAAACACAATGGACGAAGGATACAATGGCACTGCTTGCTACATGGCAAAATCAGTTTTTCGTTTTGCAAAAAAAAAGGCGTTTAACTAGTGGTGACCAGTAATGTTTTGATTATCGTGTGTTGCCAAAATACTGTTTTTAACGGTAATTGAGAATATTTGTTGTGAATATTAGTCACAGACAGAATTTTTAGAATATTTTACTGAGTGTCTTTTATTTGAGGATTAATGACCATTATGACTATAGTCATAAAATCCGAAGAAAATATTATCATGTTATTGTATAACTAGTAAAAACTTGTCAATAACATCAAATCATCTTGTCGTACCTTTTGAAAGTGGTAAAATACTTTATAATTTGATAATAATTGTGAAATTATCATATCTGATGTAATGGTTGGTAACAATATTACAGTAATTGATTTCGTAATAGTTTTGAATACAATTAATATTAAATTTATGTTAATATAAAACAACTGATTAAATTATTGCTATATCGCAATTATAAACATTTGTCTTTTGCACTGTTGTATTATATATT
The DNA here is from genome assembly GCA_018248155.1 of Cressida cressida. Taxonomy (NCBI): domain Eukaryota; kingdom Metazoa; phylum Arthropoda; class Insecta; order Lepidoptera; family Papilionidae; genus Cressida; species Cressida cressida. Next base: position 10,049 of record DWIB01000381.1, read on the forward strand.
AAGTTTTTTTGTGCCATAAGTATAACCAAATGTAACTAATTAGCCAAACATTAAAATAATTCACCGTGGATAATTATGAATTG
>DWIB01000382.1:0-10125 GCA_018248155.1 Cressida cressida
AATAAGAAGAATAAATATTTTACATCTTTTATAGAAATAGCTCCATTTCTCTCTCGTCCACTTTAAACATCTTTTCTCTTAAATTATTGTTTTTATGAAAGTTCTTAATTTTTTTTTAGCCTTATTATATTTGTTAGTTGTAACATTATATTAAGTATATTTCATCTAACTTACCGAACTATACATAGGAACCACAGGTATGATTTTTTTGCATATCTTTTATATATGGATATAATACCAGTGAGTGACCTTATAGAGAAGTATTTCTATATACTAAAAAAATTAAAACTATTAGATAGAAAAGGAATAGAACGTATTAAGAAAGTATAGGAATCTATTTCAAAACTCATGCACGGAACCTTTTCGGAAGAGAGTAGAGACTTCGCTGGAATAGATTCAATTGGTTTTTATAATGCTTTCAGAAAGAGTTCCGCAATCGTGCTCCTGAATATAAATGGTTTATCGCAAGTTATCTGAACAAACGATCAATCAGTGATATCTTTTCACTTTTCAATATTACTACGTTTTTACTGAAATATTGATGACTTACTTATGAAGAAACTTATCGTGCTCGTGTTTTCTGTAAAGTGGAAAAAATACTAATCAGTGTCATCAACAAACACTTATTTGGTCAGTAGCATATGTTAAATATGCTATTGGTATTTATGTTTATAAAACTATTTTTATTTCTCTTGTTTTACTTGTCGCGTATTAAGAGACTTTAATTACATTCATATCCATAAAAAGAAAATAAAACCTGTTTGAATGCCTCATGCAGCGTTTTCATGCTTACCGGCTATTAACTTGTTCCCACCATTAAAACACCATAAAATTTATTTTGCGGTAAATGTTAACTATTACTTCAACTCTGATACTAATTGTAGAACTTACTCTGAACAAAAACGACATGAAGCAGTAATTTCTTAATTTCACCAAAAGAAGTTAGTTAAGTATCCCAAACGAAAGTAATGTTCCAAGAACGGTACCTTTCCAAGACAAGTATGATTCGTCTACCTAAACTTGACCATAATGATAAATTATAAGCGTGACTATATCATTCAGAGCTTTCGTAATACCGAAGCTAGAGAGAATCAAACCAGTTAATATTTAAGTACCTGTAGTAAAGTGTAGCTTTTTTTTAAATAGAATTTAATAGTCTAAAGATATTGTATCCAAAATGGCAATAGGTAGGACATATCCTCAAACTTAGATAACAGATTTAACTGATGGTAAGTCTTTGTTATCGGAGACTGTCTTGGAAAGTACCACCGCAACGGCCATTTCTACCACCAAACAGTAGTACACAAAAATTACTGCATTCCGGTCTAAAGGAGGCTGTAGCTAGTGAAATGACTGGGATAACGAGACTTAACGTAATGGTGTATGTACCAGTTAGACATTAAAGTTAACCATTAGATTAACATCTCGCCTCGACTCAGCCCTTGGTTATGTTAAAAAAGGACAGATTCTCAGATAATGAACGCATATAAATAACAATACATCCAATTGTTGAAAGGACATAGGATCGACAATCTGAAAAAGGTCGCAAGAAGCAGCTGAAAGTAAGCTAAGACCTATCCTTGAGGTCCTTATCTTATATCAGCAGTAGTCGTCATACGGTTAATAAAGTAATAAGTCTAATACCGTTAACATATCCTTAAACTTGGCTAAGTACCAACATCTGGTACTGGTTGTGCCGCTTATCCATGCCAATTTTATATCTCACTTCGCTTTGCATTATGTTTATTAAGTACTTTTTTACATAAAACGGTACCCTAAAAATCCTTAAACGTGCAAATTAATTATAATTATTCTAATATACTTGATGAAGTGTGTCAATCAGATTTTTTTTGACATGCAAATTAAGTTTTTTTTTGCCGCTGTACTTAGCATAATATTTATCTTGGGAAGCAGCTTCATGAATATGCATACAATTCTTTTTATTTTGGTTAGAGTCCTTTAGAATTTTTATTATGTTTACAATAATGGCGACTGGTGAAATGTAAAATGGTTAATAAAGGCCAGAGCTTTATCATTGTTATAGAATATACTCAAGGTCCAGCAGTGGGAACATGAGAAATTCAGTTGATATTAACATTAAGACTTCTTTCGTCTTTCTTAGATCATCAGATATTAGACATTAGTTAGTTATTTGAATCTAGGATTCAAGGGTTAGGTTACTATGTTACTAATATGGGACAGAATAATATAAAAAGGTTATTTATATTTAAAAGCTTTTACAAAGTATTGCCTTCTCGCTTCCCTATCATATATTTAATTTACAGACGTGTCAAAAGAATAGTTGTAAGGTATTTGAACTTCCGTTAAATCAGAATTTCTTATAAAGAATTTCATTAGGAGGATATAGTAGGAAACCCTTACATAATTAAATTCGGTTTGTCAATGAAAATGTTTTAAAAAAAATCTAAGTTCTAATGCATGAGTCTATCAATCTTATCATAATTTCAGTAAGACAAAAGTTATTACTTTTTTATTCACCTAATGGTAAACTATACTAGACCATAATAATGTGGCTAGATAGGATGGTATACACAATACCACATTGTGCTCGTAGTCTCTGGATATTTGATGATATATGAGGTTTCCCATGTAATATTACCAGCAATAATACTTTCAAACTGAAATATATTAATAAAATTTACTATTTGATTAAAGTAAATCATATATTACTTTACCTATAACATTTTATGATACTTTGTATACTGTGTTGTGAAAGTAAATATCGACGGTTACAAAAACGGTCATTAACTAATGTCCATTAACAATCCGTTGACATGTGTGAATAACGCTGTTTGTGAGGTTAATGAGAGTTCCATATTGTTAGTAAAATAGCTAATATTGTTATGAACTGAGTACAAAATATACACAAAAGAAGAAATACCGCAAGTTATTTATTCCGCACAGTTTGTGCAATAAACTTTCAAAGGCGTGCGCTATGCGAATAAAAGCCGTTTTGTACTCGGAAACAAATAAAACTTGTAGCGTTTATATTTCTCACTATAAACTACAGGAAAAACAAAAATCTAACTTTATACAAATACGTGAATTTGAATGTGTGTTGTATGGTTTTATAAAAATCTGTGTCAAAGCGAGTCAAAAGTAAAAGCCAGTTATACGCTTACATTTGTCCCCAGTTTCAAATGGTTTTTGTGAACAAAACACTTAACTTACCTTACTATGGTATTATACTGATGACCGGAAGTGGTCACGTGACTCCATTATCCTCAGTTTGATGAGTAGAGTTGATTCGTGAACATACAACTAGGATGTATAGGGAGTCTATTAATGAATACTGTTGGTTAATAGGTTTAACGGTCCGTCAGTTACAGCGTGTACAGACAAACAGACAGGCAGAAATCACAAAGATAGGATATAGCGATTCACCCTAATTAAACCGTTATACAACAATATAATAATGTAACATCCTATCAAGAACACAGGTTTGTGTCCTAACTGAAAGTGTCCATGACACCTACAAAGCATTAAGAGAGTAATGACTTTAAAGAAACATTTTTGTTCATTGCTGAGCATAACCAATAATAATAACACCCTAAGGATTTCTACTCAAATCAGTTCTGGACTACAGCTGTAATTATCTGCTTCATGTTAGATAGATTAGAGACTAGACTACAAGTTTTTAACAAATATATGAGCCCTTAATATTATGTTACTAGTTAAAATGCTGCACACAGTACCATATTGTCTTGTCCCGTTTCTACATTAATTTAACTGGCTTCTCTTCATAATGTTCTTAAAACAGAAGTCAGTAAGTTAGCTGTTTGGCTGCAGAAGTAGTAGCTGTGGTATCTATTTAGACGGTTTCCAGCAACAGACCTACTTCAAGTACGTGTTAAGGCACTTAGTAATTTCCGTTACATTAAAAAATTGCTTGTACTAATTATAACTACAGTTAAAAATGTTTTAACTGTCTCTATGTCTTTTGATCTTTATCAATGTCGTCTTATTGAAGAACGGTCTCCTATAGTAAATTAGTAGTATGTCCTTATCAAATTTGTTTAACTAAACATTAAAAAAATTGTATGTAAATATCAATCAATTTCGTAAAAAACAAAGCGTAATACTGTTTAACATCGAGCGATGTATTCAAATATTGAGCGGATTCAAACGCCGATGAATGTTTATTTTACTTTTAAAAACTAAATGTTTGTCAAACACTCGACGGTAAAAAAAAACCCCAACAAACTCGCAAATGTGAACACATGAATAAAACTCTAAAAAAAAGTTTTCATAACGTTTTAGTATATTTATTTATTTTATACACGAGTCAGTGTTGTTAAACTAAACACAATGGGGGCCTTAATGGATTCAATACTAGGATTAGGAGCTTGTTTATGAAAAATACTTTAAAGTATTTTCATTATTAACAAAACAGTACTGCATAGCGATTAGGACTGAGTTTACTATCTTAGAAATAGTAAATTTTCCCAGCAATTCCATGTATACCGAAAAAGCTTCTCCATCTCATCTCTCCTTCTTCATATCTCCACATTACAAGAACCCTTATTTTTTTGAAGCAACTGCTGGAACCATACAGTACCTTGTGATTACTTAAAATACTCGTGAAATCAAAATAGCTATTTATGGACTTATCTTTTGATATTTTCATGTTTCGATGAAGTATTGTAAGACTCTTTAATTTCTATGGTAATGGTAACGTAGTTAAAACAGCCATTATATAAAAAATAACAAAAATTTTCAAACGATCGCCATATCTTTTTAAACAGTATTATCTAGTGAAAATACTATAAAGTATATATACCTGGTTTCAAAGTAAGTGCAAAGGTTATCGTTATTATCCTAATCACCATCACCAAAACATAAACTCCATTTTGTGGTAACAAGTGGTGGAGTTTTAGATTATGGCAGGTTTTTCTTGAACCTGGCTAGCTGTTAATTTTTTTTGAGCTTATACTTATTATACGAATACATGTGAACTTCAAAGTCGAAGAAAATTGAACACGAGCGCTTTGAAAACTTTTCATTGTTGTTCATTAATACGGAAAGAAGAAATGAACTGAAATTAATAGTTTTGTACTAGAAGCAACCCTCGAGCTAAACAAACAACGCTTGCTGAATGCTGAGAGCAAACAATTACAAAAAAACAATGAGTGGATCTCATATAGAAACTTTCAGAATAAAATCTAGAGAAATAAAAGAGTTATAGAAAATTCTAGAGGGTTATCTCCGTCATAGCCTAATCACCTTACAAATATCTATATCTACTGTACTTTGAGCAGGATCAGTTTCCAGCCACAGATATTAGATATTCAGCGCAAAATTTCAATACTTTGTACAATATTACATATTTATAGACCAACCTATTTGTATTGTTAATAAAATTATATTATATTAATTAAGATAAAAGCCTACTTTCGATTTCGTGTAATGAAAATTACTTTGAAACTTTCCTTTCGGGTTGGGATTAATTTTAGCAACAACTTTTGTAACAGTATGCGATATAATATTTGGGGAACCGAAAGGAGTAAAGATAGAAAGCATGAACATTGAAATTTTCGTAACCAGATCTTTATATTCATTTCTGAAATCTAGAGTTTCTTTAACTTATATCGCTTATCTCCTGAATGAGAACCCATCTGATGGAAAGTAGAGATGCGATCTAGGTGGTAAAGCTTATGAAATTAGAAGACGTCTATTCACTGTTGTCTTAAAGTCTTCTCCGACATATCTGAATAGAATCACTGACACTAGCAGACTGTTTCCTACCCGTGGTGTTCATTTTTGAAGGATAAGACAAAAGGTTTCTTCCTTATGTGCGAAATATCGACACCGAAAGGATACATGTGAGCCTTATGTCTATACGTCCGATGGTAAAAGGATGGTATTAAATAATGCAATTCTTGGATAGGCTTTTGGAGATGTATTTGGTGGGAAACTGAAAAGCTACCTGTTATATGCTAGTAACCCAGACTAAGTAGTTTCTAAACCCTCACTAGTTTCCTTTTTTTAATTAAGGTAGGCTAGGGCTTGACTACGATCCCACCTGATGAAATTGGAGAAGTAATTAATTTGATAGAGCACACTAGTATAGAAGAAACCTATTCGCTCTCCTTTTAAAGACTTCCGCGTTATGACTGAACGTTATAAATCCTAAATTATTTTATTTCCGAAGTATATAACAGATCTTGAAATCGCTGTTCCGTTGTTAATAACTAATTATTTATTATTATTTAATAGTTATAAATCACTAACAATAAGACACTGCTTTAGTACTTCATCTAATGTACTTTACTTTACTGTTTGATTATTGACTGTATATATAGAAAAACAGTACAGGGTATTTGTGAAACGAGTCTAGAATTATGTATAAGTAAAGATATTTTAGCTTTAAAAAAATTACCTTTTTAATTTTTCTAGTACCTCAAAGAACGTTAATTAGGTCTCCTTCACTTTGTTTCATTTGCTCGTGTTTAATTAAAACACTTTAAGAGAAATGATGAGGTTTTGTTACTAAAAGTAAAAAGAAAACAAAGACGAAAATTATTAGAGAAAGCCGGCGAATTCCAAAAAAAAAGGCCTTTCTGAATTTACATTTTAAAGAATATGGCACAGTAACATCTGAATTAACTTCGTTATCAAGTCAAAGTTTTAATATAAATGAAGCTAAAGAATAGACAACTTATGAATGTGATGTAAAAAAGGATATTAAACATATATTAAACAGAGAGAAGAGATAATATAATAATTACAAAACATCTAAAAATTTAAACTTTGAACAATTGATCATAAAAGAAAAGGTAATTTAGAAAAACAAGCAGTAAATAATATGATGCCCAAGACCTTGAGCAAAAAACCTTGGACAAAGTAGATGATAGAGGTTATGGAGTTATCAACGTGTGAGTTTATGTAGTAAATAATAGAGAGTTAGCACAATAACCAGTCTAGAAGAAGCTTATTCACTCTTAAGAACCTCTCATATCATAACTGGAGGGAACATTAATATAGGTTTCCAGACAAAGCGAGAGCTTCGACCTTTATTCTGGAATATCGACTATGGAGGAATGAATATAATCCACATGTAGTAATCCAAAGTAATTCAACTATCCTTATTTATTAATTCCCTAACTGATAGTTGGTAATTGGCGACACCTGCTCAAATGCAGCAGTACTCTACACACGATCTAAGTTAGGCTGTATACAGGAACAAAAGCTGTCCCAATGTTAAGTACCATCATACTCAACAAGTTAGGAATCCTAGTTTCCTTGCACCTTAGAATCTCTTTAGAATGTTGTGCAATAACCACCATAAATATCAGAAAAAGAGTTTACGGGTTTATCACTTACCATAAAAATGTACAAGTCATCTAGATTTTTATTCTACCAAATAAGATATTTATGGTTTACAAACTAAGTATTGTTGCTCTGAAAAACATTGAATATAATTAAGCTCATATATCAAATAGTAATTTTGATTTAAGATACTTTATTTAACCCTATTCCATACATACATTAGTATGATTAATTCTTCATAATACATTTGTATGATAATAACATAGGAAACCCAGTAAAAGTTTGTACATCGGAAATATTACTAAGATAATGACGACTTTAATATTATCTTCGAAAACTAGGAACCGCGCTGTTTTACTTGTATAAATCAAAAACTTTTGATACTATTATAGATTAAATTGAATGAAAGTATTAAAGTAAAGATTTTTTTTTTATATTTACTATAAAAGATTTCTTAACAAAATGAAGAAAGAAATATTAATCCGAAAAGATATGAAATCTTGAGTTTTTCTAAGATAATAGCAATATGAAAAATTCATTAAAAATCTAGGATTTCAGTTCTTTATAAAAAACTGAGATTAAAAGAAATTAAGGTAATGAAATAACAATGGAAAGCTTCCGAGGACAAGAAATAGGAGCGGCTTTCAGATTCCGATTTATTTATGTCAATGTTTCCTTAGATTGATGGATTTCTTATAATACAATATTTGCTGAAAGGAAATATTTCGATGAGAAAGCGAGATCAATTTGTAGTATTTCGGTTTCATTGAAATGTACCGGAGGGAAGCTATTTGTTTTATTGTTATTGTACATTAATGAAGACTATATGTCCATTTATTGCATAAATTAATTGCTACAAATAACAAATAAATTGTTATTCAGAGATGCAAACACTCTTTTGCTTATTTTATTATTGTATTAGTTAGCATCATCCGATTTCAACCCTTAAGTTGAATGAGAAGAGAAGTTATGTCCAAGGAAATTATGAGTTACATGTTACAAAAGCCGAGTATTTTGAAAAAATTATGTAACGGGAAAGACTTTCATCTGATAGTAAGTGATTCGCTCATCCGTAAAATTATGCCATAAATTAGAATGATACAAATAAATAGGAAAATGAATAGGAGCTATGATAGTACCTATCTAGACTATCTCTGATAACAGTTTCAAAAGTCTATATCTCCATTTAAATAAATTGTAGGAACTGCTAAATTAGCACGAAAAACAAGAGATTACAACACTAGTCAGAGTGGTATATAACATACATATGTTAAATCCCGTTGTTACCCTAGTAATTTCAATAGCTACAGCATCTATACATAGAGCATTACAATAGCTATAGTAGAATATCGTATTGACTCTCTCTTAATAAGAAAATGCTTATAGAAAGAAAAGTAATTCGTGTTTTTTATTTAAATCCTTCTCACTTCAATAACAAAATGGTTATGGTGATAATAACTGTATATATAATTACGAAATAAATTTTTTATTTTCATTTACGTCTATGTATAAAAGCTAATATTGATCAGAGTTAAAATGAGCAGCTTTTTCAGGATATCCGAACAGCACGTTATGCAAGGCACGATTATGATTTTAGCTCTTTCAAGGCTCGGAGATCGTGGGGAGAATTGATTCACAACCGCAAAATGAACGTAACATTGAATAATGTATATTAATTTGAATTTATTAAATCTGTAATATTCTTACTCATTATTCTTTTTTCTCTTACTTAATCAATGATATTTGTCTGGATTCAAATTATAATAAATAGCCCATTCAATGTATCTACAGTTAGGACTCTAACTCATATGTAGTACAGCGAAAATAATAATAAATAAGATGTCGAAATATTTGTTTCCACAGCCTGTTGTCTATGGTAATTATCACGTGACTACTCTCGCACCTTCGAGTTTTAATATTGATTAATCTATTTTTCGATCCTTTTGACGCTGCCGAATTCTTTGTAAAAGTCGCCGCGGCGTGACGCGTTAACAATAATATTTTAAATATTAAATTCCTTGTTGTTTGCTTTAATACGCAATATTATGTAGAGAGAGGAAGTCATTAAGTCAAGCCGAGTAGCTTTTAGTAAGGGAAGTCGTGTTATAAAGACACGGGGCTCCGCCCGCCTTCATGACAGCGCGGTGCACACGTAGGACTGTGTGACACGCTGTGAAGGTCAGGTGAACTGTGATGAGTAGCAAACTGTGAGAGTAATGAGTTGTGAGGAGAATAAGAAGTAAGCAGAGAACAGTCGGTGTAAATCGACCTGAGAAGGAAAGTCGACTGAGTCGTAAGGAAAATCGGTTTGAGAAAGGTAGTGTGCGCAGAGTGTATTGAGTAGTACAGTGAGATATGTGTACTGTCTGTCCTTGTGTATTATTAAATAATTAAGTGGGTTTTTCACCTGTCTTTCACTAACCATCCAAACAGTATACACATTAAAGGAATAAAGAAATAAAATAATTTAAACACAAATTGAATATTGTGGCTTTAATCTACCACACTAATTAAGTACAAATTGATAGGATACATATCCATAAAAGTTTTTTTATAGGAACATATCGATTTTCTTCTATATTATCCTTCATCGGAAGTGTAAACTCTATTGAAATCGAACACGAGTTTTCTTGTTCGACTGTCTTTAAAACTAAGCCATTTTTACTTACAACTAAGTTAATGAGGTTTAACATTTATATTACAAGAAGAAATACATTGTTTGTGTTACATTACTATAAAAAATTGAATTAAAGTAAAAAAAGTTCTTAATGATAAGCTAAATTATGGGTGAAGTAATAGTTAGCAGAGATAGCGGCTTGCCCTCAAAGTTTATGA